>CM023451.1:188800670-188990316 GCA_013339765.2 Haemaphysalis longicornis
AGGGGTGTCGGCGTTGGGAACTTGCTAGATGGAAGCTGAATTATTTTACTTTACGGGGACGAAGAAACGCGTATATTGTGCTACGCGTTGAAAGAAGATTAATTCGGCTTTTCGGCTTGGTAACTACAGCATTCGGCAACCTTCCAGAGGAGCCCCGATCGCTTGTCACGAATAAAAAAAAACAGAACACACGAAAAACACAGGAGTGGTCAAAATTACGCAAGGAAGTACTGACGATTAAGAGTACTGAGATACAAAAAGGGAAGGCTATACGTAAGATTCTGAGCTGCATTTCTATAGAAGTGGTGTAGTATGTGTCATAGAACGCGTAGACTAGAACACCGAACCTAAATTCTAAAAGCCCGAAATATGTCACTCAAGCAGTTAGTAACCGTCACCAGGAGCCGGTATTAGCAATATAACCACGCAATCTGAAAAACAGTATGTCTACTTTTCGCCAATAACCATATAGTAGTCATATAGTACAGAATCATCAAAATAGCTAGAACAGTCAGTAGCCATCACAAGCAGCCATTAATCGCAATGTAGACCCGCATAACTCAAAGTAGTGTTCGTGTTATGTTTTTTTCGCTGCTATGGGTACCTATTAACCCACATAAGACGGTGGATAGCAGCCTAAACAATAATTTACGGCGTCGTTTATTCGTGTCAGTTTCGGTTTCACAAAACAAACGAATAGTGGCCGCCATGGCAGGAAATAGCGCTTGACGTCACCGATCTTGTCGCACCGCTGCGGGTCTGGACGCGCGCGCGAGCGACCGCACACGCTGGCCCAGACCAGCCGAGGTCTTCACCATCTCCGCGTACCTGGGCAGCACGACGTCGGTCCCAAAGACCGTGTTCACACGGTCGCGGAATAAATGGTCCCGGAACAAATGGTCCCAACTTCAAACTAGGGAGAAATGGTCGAACCACTACTGGACCTACGTATGAGCGCCTGCATGAGGGAAGGAAGGGGGTCAATGTATTTTCGTTTATATGTTTGTATTTGTGCACAATGTATTTTGCATCTGTTGATATATAATAAATTTGCTATGGCTGAATTCACTTTACTTAAGTGCGGTATACAATTTTTTTGTCGCACGTCTACGTCCTCGCGTAATTCCTTTGCTCAACTTTTTTTGTTATTCCGAATACCAGGCAAACCAGTGGCAGACATTTCAATCAAAATCAGCGTGTACTGGGGAGCCCTCGGCCGGTGTTTAAAGCGAATACAATAACGGGCTGGCATAATTTAATTTTCTTTATGAATGCAGTTTTCTTATGACACGCAGCAACACAACTGTTGTTTAAATTAAGCTGACTGACATGCAATACTCGCAAGGATTCAAAATTTTGTTAACGCTTGAGAAGCGAGTCCCACTTGAGCCATTGCATTGAGCCTATTTAAAGTAATGGTATTATTTAGGTTATGTAAAGTATCAAAAATGTGATTGGGCCTGTACTGCTCACCGTAATTCAACATAGAGCTGTAGTGGTCCATTATGCTCGCCGATTTGTCGCTATTTCAAAAATGAACTTTACTCGATGAATGATTTATTGCGCTAGCTAAGCTGCGTTACTATTCTTACTACCTTAAATGTTTCGATATCTGCACTTCGAATCATTATTTTGGACCTCGATAATTTTGCAGCTTAGAAACTTTTGTTTTTCTCCGGAAATAGGCACAAGTTAGCTATTATCACGGCTTTTCTTATGCTGCAAGGTTTAGAAAACTGCTGGCTAACACGCTTTGTTGATTTTGTGGCCGTGTTCCGGGAGCGTGAAGTCATGCTTAGGGCAGCACGTGAGCTCATACTCGAAGTTTGTCACCCACCATCGACAACAAACTCTATTGTTCGCAACTGCATTTGAGCACAAATATATGCAGTTTATTCGCGAAAACACATAAACATGTTTTTGCTCGTCTTGCTGGCGGCTTTACGCTGCCAAAAATTACGAAAACCAAAGACAGTCGCACATCATGGTTCAATGAAACGCAGACGATTGCTGAAGGTTCATGCACCACCGCAGGCAGACTAGCCGCTTCGCGACGACCCGTAACAAGCAAAGGTCAAAGCAAGAAGGAGGTGGGGGGGCGGGGATAGTGCACTCGCTTCAGTAGAATATTTCTTTGCTTGAGTTGGCCCTCATTGCCCTCTTTAGAAGACATTGGCCATGGTGCTGCCTGTCGCGACAGCCTGGCTTGACCAGCGGCTCAGCCGATGCTCGCGATCAGACGCCCGCATGTCTCGAGACTAAGCCCATCACCAACCTCGCTTACTCGCGGCGTCTCGCGATAGGTGCGGCTTCCTGGAACACGGCCGGACTCACAAACTATCTTCTTAAACGGTAAGAAAACATGGAGTCTGGAAATAGTTGCGGTGGCTGAGAAAACTTCCGAGGGGGAGGGAGGAGAGAGAAGACTCACTACGCACGCACCCGTGAACTGCTTGCTCACAAGAAACTGATGGCGCTTCTTTCTGAGGCATGCCTCTACGTGTTCTGTAAATCATGGAGTTGCATATTTCTCACGTGGCTTCTTTTTTACCCTGTTTCTGCAAGTAGCACATTCATTCGTTATATGGTGGAAAGCAGATTATTGAAAAAACGATATTTTGACAAACCATAAAGTCTAAAACAGAAAAAATGAGAACATTACAAAAATCAAATATCTAAAGATAGAGAGAGAAGTAATAAATAAGAACATTCGTCTTCAACGTATAAAAAACGCGCAGGAGAAAATAAAAACGGCTGGAGAAGAACGACTGAAATGCGAATAAAAATATTCCCAAAACGGGCCAATCGTGCAATGCCCTGCACTTGCACAAAAATGTATGGTTGGCAGAAATAACGCGTTCAATTATTATGATAGCGTAAATTGAAATAACCTGTTTAACGGAATCTGAAAAACAAAGAAAACAGAAATTATAAAACTAAAGAAATTATTAACTACACTCCATCAAGATACCACAAATTTAAGCAGGGCACCTACGTTGAGTTTCATAGAATCATTTTGCCCGAAGAGGGGCCTGGGACCATTCGTTCCGGGACCATTTGTTGCTATTTTGGATTTAATTGGGATCATTAGTTCGGGGACCATAAGTTCCGGGGCCATTTGTTCCTACACTCCCTGTACACACGGTGTAGCAGCGCGCGCCAACCGCAGCCAGCGCGTCGGCTACGTCACAGGAGCCCCGACGTCGGCAGTTTCGGGCAAGTAACAGGTGGTATCATGCTGGCCCGCTCGGGGCTTTCTCGTGCGGGCAGAGATTAAAATGGATTTAAAATATTTTATACTGAACGACATAACATACAGGGGGACATACAGCTGGACATAACATAACATACAAAACATACAGGGGGACAAAACAAAAGCCGGGACATACAGGATAATTCCGAACGAGACAGTAGTTCAGAGGAGATAGACATCCCACCAGTAACGCCCCGAAGAAGTAAGGAAGGCTTTAAAAAAAAAATGAAAGGGGGCAAAGCACCTGGTGAGATCAGATAACAGCAGACCTCTTAAAGGGATGGCGGAGAAATTGAACTTGAAAAACTGGAAAACCTGTATACGCAATGCCTAATGCCCCAATGGTACCGGAATCTTAAAAAAAAAACCAACATCACCCTAATCCATAAGAAAGGCGACATGAAGGACTTGAAAAATTACAGGCCGATCAGCTTACTGTCAGTCGTCTACAAGGTATTACCAAGGAAATCGCAAACCCGAATCTCTGCAACCTTAGATTTCAGTCAACCTAAAGAACAAGCGGGGTTCCGTAAAAAAAAATGGACCATATTCACACAATCAATCAGGTGATAGAGAATTTGCGCTGAGTATACTGAACCCCTATATATACCCTTTCATAGATTATGAGAAAGCATTTGACTCGGTCAAAACCCTTTAGCAGTCATTCAGGCATTACGGAACCAGGGGTAGATGAGCATTATATAAAAATACTAGAGGATATCTACAAGGGTCTACAGCTACCATCATCCTCCATAGGGGGGCAGTAAAATACCTATAAGGAAGGGTGTCAGACAAGGAGACACAATCTCTCCAATGTTATTCACAGCATGCTTACAAGAAGTTTTTCAGAACGTTGGTTTGGGGAAACAGGTGGGAGAAGGGTTAATGGAGAATACCTCAGTAACCTCCGTTTTGGCTGATGACGTTGCCTTGCTAAGTAACTCGGGGGACGAATTGCAAAGCATGTTTTCCCACGGGGGAACAGAGTAGAACCGTGGGCCTGAAAATTAACATGCAGAAAACTAAAGTAATGATCAATAACCTCGGGACAGCACAGCGTTTGAGATAGGTGGCGAGGCAGTGAATTTGGGAAGCGAATATATCTACTTAGGCCAAGTTGTGACCCCAAATCCCAACCATGAGGCAGAGATAATTAGAAGGATCAGAATGGGGTGGGGTGCATATGGGAGACATTCTCAGATAATGAAGGGAGCCTACCATTGTCGCTGAAGAAGAAAGTGTATAAAAAGTGCATCTTACCGGTACTCACCTACGGGCAGAAACTTTAGGCTCACTAAGAGGGTTCAACTTAAATTTGAGAACGACTCAGCGGGCAATGGAGCGGAAAATGATGGTGTAACATTAAGGACAAGAAGAGAGCGGAGGGGGGCAGGGAGCAAACTGGGTTTAAAGACATATTAGTAGAAATTAAGAAGAAGAAGGGCGTGGGAAGGCATGTAATGCGAAGGCAAAATTTAAACCCCTGGTCATTAAGGGTAACCCGAGTGGATCCCTAGAGAAGGCAAGCGTTGCAGGAGGGGGGGGCAGAAAGTTAGATGGGCAGATGAGATCAAGAAGTTTGCGGGGATAAATTGGTCACAGATGGCACAGGACCGAGGTAATTGGGGGAAAAATGGGAAAGGCCTTTTCCCTGCAGTCGGCTAGATGGGGCCCGGTGATGATGGGTATGATGATGAGAGGGTGATGATATGAACGGCTACTGTTGGAACTTGCTGGGGGATGTCTCCTGATAAAAAGGAAGCATTTTAAAATAGTTATCTCAGCTCTGAAATTTCGTGTCCCTACTCCTTTAAACGACCAGATATTACTACGAGATTTTATTGGATCCAGCCATTTTATAAAATGAGCTGAAGGAGTTGATGTATTAAGAACGGCTGAGGGGAAAATTTTAAACGGAGAAGACAATAAGAAAGAAGGCTCGTTTGTACCTTTTGACGTGTTTGGGCCTCTTGACGCGTTGGACTTCTTGACCCAAAATTTGGGCCTTTTAACTATTTTACCGCTTGACTCGACTGTCACGTGACTATTGGACCTCTTGTCTCGTTGGACCTCTTGACTCATTGGACCTCTTCACCTGAAGCGCCAGATGGGCCAGGGTCCCCTCGCAAGGGTAAAGGCAGCTTTCCAGACGTGAATTCCCCTTTCAATGGTCCGCACTCGACCAGGGACGCCTGTACACGTTAAAGGAACCGGGGAGTGCCCGGCGGTACCAGGAATCGAGCCCGGTACCTCCCGCATACGAGGCGAGTGCTGTACCTCTGAGCCATCGCTGTGGTTGGCGCTGCGCTTGCCGCTACGGTTGCTTTGCTTTGTCCTGTCGTCCTGAACAGACGACAGGACAAAGCAAAGGCACCACAACACACAGGCGCCGTGTTTGGTTGCTTGCCCGCTGCTAGCCATTGGCTATCATGTACTTGGTCATCGAAAGGTCACCCCTGTGCCAACCCTGAACGCTGACCACAAAATGCACAGTGCGCGGACTTCCTGGCTTGCCATCGTTACCACATATAACCGCATTCCCCTTTCGACTCTGTCCAGCCACTGGCCGCGACACCGGCCACAAACGTAGGACTCGGACTTTCGTTTCGGTACTCTTAGCTGTTTCTTTCCCGTGATTTATGCAAATAGTATTTTATTCAAAGCGTATTTCTCGCACTTCATCTTTTACCGTCTTTCAGTCTACTGCGTGCGCGCGCCTTTGTAAACCGTAGCGTGCGGCTATGGGACTCTAGGCGATCAATGGCCCCTTTATTATAAAAGTGGCGAGCCTACCACAATCAACATTTTACCGAAAGGGGAGAAAAGCCCTACGATTCTTTCGATTCGCATTGCACCGATACAGCTCAATGTAGCTCTTCAGTTGATAGAAAATAATGAAGGCTGGGCAAGGACTGACATTGAGCAGCGTAGAACTGTGAAGAAATGTTGACACAGAGCACGTTAAGCTAAAAGCTTAGCTAGCCTTGGAACACGAGTCTATAGTAGGCCCGATTTTGTGGTAGCTATAATAACACAAGGTGGTGCAAACAAAGAAGCGATTCTGAGGAAATTTCAGGAAAAGAAGAATGATCAGATAAGGAAGTCTATTACGGAATTCTAATGCACGAAGGAGGAGCACGAAAGGAAAAGAGTGTTTTTCAAAATACAGGTGGCCGTTCTCGTTCGTCCACAATAGGTGTCTCCTGCCACCAGACTTTTCGGAGAATGTAACACTTAGCACACGTGTCACTCAATAGAGTCTCTCTCCGAAATAATCTCCGAAAGAGTACTTTGGTGTTTCCAGAGGAAGTAGTATGTCCTCAACAAGAACGTTGTGAAGAAGCTAAAGGCGCACTAGAAGATAAACCCGGCTTTCCGCTTGAGTAGGCGGTTCGGCCACCTCTTACCAGAGTTTCTAAATCTGGAAAGCTTTTTTTTAATCAAACCTTGGGCGAGTCGCACAGTGAAAATATGAGGCACTGTGAGGTCGAATTAGAGCAGTGCTCAGGCTTTTGGGAATGTTACAAGGAACACGACACTCATCAGAAAGATTATAACTCCAAAGGCAGAAATTGCTCATTTGCCAGAAATAGATATCTAAAAAGGAAACTCGATTTCCATAGAGGATGTGCCTTACCTTCGTCATAATTTGCTGTACGGTCCACCAGATTTCGGAAATAACCCACTTCCACACGTGTAAATAATTTGAAATGCGAATGAAAGAGTTTTTGGTTGTTTTCCAGAAAGTAGATGTCCTCAACAAGAATTTTACAAAGAAAGGCGACTATTATAAACCCGGCTATTTGTTTTGGGTCGTTGTCTTATTCTAGACGGATTTCAAATCTGAAAGTTCGTGTCATTAAACTCCTTACTTGGGGGCATTACCCTTATGAGGCCCGATCCTGGCGAATTAGCCAGGTAGGTTTTGGATGTCACAGAAGGAACAACACTCATACCATGATTGCCAAAGAGCGCAATGCCCATCTCCCCCGTACTAGGGAAGACGAGGAGAACTCAACTCATCACTGTGCATGTGTCTACCTGGCGGCGAAATTTCATGTCGGTAAAGTGCTTCGCACTTAAAAAAGACAGTGAAAAGTGGACAGACAAATGATGATCCGTGGACGGCGCAACAACATGCATCAGCAGCGGGTAGGCCATACGTTATGCAGCCATACCAAAGCTCAGTGCTGCGAAAGGTTGCGGCGAAAAACCGTACATACATACTTTAGCCTCATAGTGAACACGACTCACTCAAATAAATAAAATGCATCTTGTGTCTTCTTCCTCCTTTCCGGCTTCTCCTCTTGAAAACAGAACACCTTGCGGCACACGCTGACTTTTCGGATGGAGGTGCACGCAGATCTAGCCTTGAGAGATTCTCGTTACAAATTTTAGGATATGTTCTGCATCCACGAGTCTAATTTGACTAGTTCCTTATTAATGTTGCCCAGCACTGAATGAATAAATTGGGGTCATCTTCAGGCTACAAAGTTCGGTTCACAGGCACTATTTTCACTGTTCAGCACTTGTACATTTTATGTTCAGTCTTGGGGCCAACGTTTGATGACAACGTTTGACCCGTTGTCATCAATGTGTAAGCACGTGCAAGCTGTGATGTATGCAAAGGTTCATAACCAGAAATGGAGGGCTATAAATATGCGTGAAACCTTGGTTCCGCTCTTTTAACTTGCAGTTAGGGCGAGAGCCTTATCAAGAGCCCTATTGTGCGAGAAACCACAGTCGTTGTTGTGTTTGTAATTGTCCGGTACAAAAAAATGGCCGCCGCGGTGATGAGTAAATGAAGAGCTCATACAGTTCACATGGGGCAAGAACTTGAGTGTTTAGAATAGACAAATTGGCTACAACTCCGTATTCACCTCACGTTGCCACGGTGTAACAAAATTTAGTCTTGTGCATGCGACATGGCTTATGGACATGACGGCATCTCAGCAGAACAGGCACACCAAGCAGTTCAGGGGCGCTATTCCAGGAGCCCAGAGTTCTGCCTGCTCCCGAGTTTCCAGCTGCTTGCGTTATAGAAGTAGTGATAGTGGAGCATCCGATACACCTCGAAGGAAACAGAGCAATCACGCACAGCACGCCTGGCTTATTCAGCGCGTCGTATTGGGGCCGCCTACATTGATAAAGTACGGCTTGTGATACCGTCAGCATGCTGCGCCCTCTGACATCCAGCTGCAATACTCATTGCCTAACAAAAAACTAGATAACCCCACTACTACTTGTTGGCCACGCCCGGTGCGGGCCGGTCCGTTTTTCTTGGCGTTTTGTTCTTCCACTGATTTATGTTTGCTACGTTTCTTGAGGGTACACGCAGTGCACCTCTGCGCAAGCACAAACCAAATATTCAAACTGGTTTACGTCAGTTTGAAATCGTCTGTTTACCTGCTCCGTCGCCGCTTTGCGGGTTTGCACTGTCCTGGTAGTAGTCATCGTCATATGCATCGATATTGTTTTGTTCCTCATACCAAGCATTACATTAGCGGTAGCGCTTGACGACAGCTAAGGCGAAGCGGCAGAGCGTACGTGCAAGACGCCTGCACGGCGTTCCTGGAGTCTGCTATTGCATCTAATTTCTTTATTGGTGGAAGTAAATAAAATATGGAATATATGGGAAATCAAAATGCCTTGGGCCACTCTTGTCTGCTTAGGTGCCTTGAAGGTGAAAGCGTGGCAATTGCTATCAATAGAAACAAGATTTTAGGCAAACGCCCTTTTTTTTCCTGGCGTTCCTGTCACCCACTTGCATATATGCGCACAAATTAAGTTAGGAAGGCATCTTATGGCGTTTTAGAGTGCCTATAAATGACTATTTCACAGTTCGTGCCTACATTCCTGTAATTGCGTAAACATTAGCCTCAAGTTTCGCTTTCGAGCGCAGTTTGAGGTCGTTATTCATGTTACCGGGAAACATTGACTCCTTCGAACTCTATAGGGTAACCTAGCGATGTAGTTCAATCGAATGCGGGAAAACAACCGCTAGTATCAGTGAAATGGGATTCCCCGGCCATCATACGACGCCGCACTGGCATGGGGCGACCGGTTGGCGAACGCAATAGCGCCTAGAGCTCACAGGCGAAAGGAGAGGGAAGAGCAAAAGAACAAAACAATATGATGCACACGCGGTTTCACTTTTGTTCGTAATTTTGTTTTTACGTTAATTTAGGTCGTATCTGTACGATTCGTATAATAATACTCTATATGAGAAAACTGCCAGGGTTCTATTTAGCAGTCTTCATATAAGAACTTTTTAATTTCTCTGTGAATCGTCGTTTCGCTTGCATTTGTTATTTGTGTCAGTTTTTGTTGCGTCGTAATTTGACTGCGTCAAGCAGACATACAAAAGAAATTTTTGAAATCAGTATTTCTAGCTTTGTACTGTACCAAAGGGGGCTGGGGCCTCTGTCAGGCTTTGTAGCCTTTAGTCCCAGCCTGCCTCCTCGTACTTCTGAGGAAATAAAATCTTTGAATCTTTGAATCTTTGAATAGATTTATTTTTCTTTTCATGCCTGTTTCACTATATGCGATGCTAGAGCAAGCGACAGTGGCCATTGAACATGAATATTAGTAGTGCGCTTCTTGACTTAAGCCAACTCATCGTCATTAGTCCCGCACTTTTATGGGACAATTGAACGAATATATTCCACTGCACCCCTGTACTCTCATTATGGTGAAGCTGGTGTGTTTGTTACCATTCAGCTTGTAAAATACTCAATATACGAAAAAGCGGCGTTCCACGTGGCGTATGCGTAGAGTAGTGACTGGGACACTTGCCTGTACCGGCGCTGACGCTGAGTTCGGTCCCCATTCGTACCACGTTTTCTTTAATTGAAGGCGTATGGAAATCTAAAATCACCCGCTCGTCCCAAAGCCAAGTTATTCGCCTCACGGACGGGGAGCATACCCTCTTCGCATTAAGGGGTGCATTTCTCTTAATATCCGCATGTACTGCCGATCTAGATTCAATGCAAACCATAGCTTAGAGTACAATGTTCTGTCCAAACGCATCCTTTCAGCGCCATAAAGTTTTTGCATGTCACTTCAATTTCTTTTTTTACTCTCATTCGTTTCAGTGCGATGCATCTCAAAATGGATCATTATGTCCAGGAATGAAAAATGATAGGAATCCGTGCACCTGTAAGCACTATTCCAAACCCTATTATCAGTATATCGGAGTCTGCACAAGAAACGCGTAGGGGAACATCGCCGCTGCCGTGACAAAAGAAAATGTGATTTCAATAAATCCGTTTAACCTAATATTTTCAATTTTACGTTGTTTCTTCATCAAAAGAATTCGGTGTTAAGGTAAAAAACTACTGTGACGGAAACGTCTAAAATAAAGCAGCCGGATTTCGCTGATCACAAATTTCACGGCGGGTGACAGCGGCAGTGACAACGCCACCCAATGCGAAGCAGGGAATCCGGCCCCCAGCAGAGCCTCTCTTGCTCTCTGCAGCTGCACGTCCGAAACAGGCACTGACATTGAGCCGTAATGTCGGTATAATAACGCTGTTTATGCGCGAAAACATTTTTTTTTTTTACTAAGCGGGGTCTAGGGAATCAAAATTAAAACTAATCGGTAATATGCATTTGCTCGCGTTTCTTTTGTCACGGCTCCATGAGAATCGCTTGGAATTTGCGGTAGAGCTCCAGCGCAGCGTCAGAATTCTCATCTGCTGAGAAATAACGTGCTGCAACATTCAGCCTCCACGCTGTTTTGCATGCATCTCTAGTAAATTTGGTTTGGTTTCGATTTGCAACACATTGCAATCACTCTGGGCTGATTTCTTCTGCGAGGAGCGATGGAAACCATGGGATCCCAGTTCAAATTAACCGTTCTGGATACCGAAGCGTTCGAATTATTGGGAGTTTTCGCCCATTAAAATATACAGGGCTGTGCCGGGACCAAGGTGTCAGTTCGAATTACCCGTTAGTTCGAATTAACGATCTTTTACTGTATAATGTTATGGCTGTGCATTCACTTCTTTATTTTAGATAAAAGAAAGCACACCTCTGCCTGTTTCACAAGCTGTATTTCAATTTTGCTGACTTGCATTGCTCCCTGCTTCTTCAACCAATTCGAACTTCGCGCTGTCTTTGCAATTCCATGAGTGTTAAAAATTTAAAAGGTTCGACAAATGCCTTTAACAAATCATTCCTTCCATTAACGACTGGTGGCTGTAATCGGTTTACCAATCCAGTAGTCAATGAACGTAGTCCTCTGTAGTTTAAGGCATTACTCGAAACACATTTTAAACCGTACCGTCGTAATGCATGTCCACTGTTGTGTAACCCACTGTGTTTTTTTTTTGTAAAATACTTCTGTATTATTGAGCTATTTGTTGTTGGGTAACCAGTTATATTGTTATTGCTGCAGTGTAATCAAATTTTTCGAAGTCAATTTTGCTTTGTGCTCTTGGTCGTCAAATGCCTTTGTGTATGCTTTGTTCGAATTTCCCATTATTTAATACTCCGTCAGGGTCCCTTAAGGGAAAATAAATGATGATGACATTCGGTTGTAAAGAACTCACACTCTATACAAGCGGCAAAAGAATGCTACGCATTAGCAGACAATTCTCCAAATTTCGGCCGATCTTTTTCTGTCCAATTGACTGCTCATATTATTGTTACCGCGCGCTGCTAACCCCGTAGCCCTCGGTCTTTCGAGGTGGCCGAGTGGTTACGTTGCCGAGTACACGGCGTAAATCTCCTTGGTTCGATTCCAAAGACCTCCCTAACCACATTTTTTCTTGAAGCTTCGAGGTTTTCTTCGTGCGCCGAGCGGAAAGGGGTCGGCCTTAAGAGCTTTACCGTTAAAATGTCCGCACCAAACTTTCCTGCGCCGAAATGTCCAGACACCTATTCAGAATGCGCCCGGGCATATTGTCAAGACGTGCCGACTGCCGCTGGGAAAAGACGGTAACGTAGGTCCGAGCAACAACGTGGTGCCTTGTGTAGGATAATCACAAGTGATACGCAATCAGCTATATTGCAAGTCAGATGTAGACCTCCTTGAAACTTTCGCGGTAGCAGAAAAGAAACAGCACCAGTCGCCATAGAACCGCCTGTGTGTTTATGATTACTAGAAACCTTACATTGCACCACAGAACGGGGGCCCCTACTGTAGCCAATGAATTAAACGGTACTTCTCTTACCTCCTGCATAGGTCGGTAATTCGGCAGGACCGACAGGCGAAAAAAAATACGCAACTAGTTCGATGCGCTTTATCATGCAAAAAAGTGTGATCGTTCAACGACAGCATAAAGCTTGGATCAAACATCAGTTCAGACATCGTGGTCCTACTGCTCCGAGGAACGGAACACCTGGTTGGCATGACGGCCAATGTTGAAAAAGTCTTATTTCAGGTCAGCATTCGGAACAAGATAAATAGATTGGTCTTTTCATATTAAAAGAGGTGTAATCTATTTGGCATACGTTCCATGCAGCCTCTGCTTCTAAATATGATTGCTGTTGTCTTTCTAGATCTGGAAGCAGTGCCGATCACGGCTCTCAGACTTTTCTGTCGTCTTTTGTGTAAAGTTGTCGTGATCTTGATTCTTATGCTTTGGGAATTTCGCCACCATTTCTAGAAGCATAATCAAAGGCTTTCTGTGAGAGCTTATTTGCTCATTATCCGTCCCGCAAGCGGGACCACCCACCCATATAATTTTAGATTGCCCCTGAATTGTTTAATACTTGGCCACGATTTGAGTTTGTGTGCCTTTGTGCTATAATGCGGCAGGATTTATGGCTGCCTGCCTGTATATTTAGCAATCATGGTGATTGGTTGAGTAAATGTTGCTTTTAAAGCAAAGCTTTACTAACCTAGTCGAGCCAAGCTTCGCCGTGGCAGGCAATTTGACCTTCATTTGACCGCAGTTTTGCGGCAGCCTAGGCGAGGTATCGCATGTCTTGCCACACCGAGCTCCGCCGCTTGGCGCACGCGCTCTCCGCAGCTGGGGTGGCCGCCTGACCACGTCACCCTCCTCGCGAGGCAGGGACGCCTATGAGCGTTGCGGGATATCGGGAGGCTTTTAGCCGTCGTCGCCAAGGGGCGTATGACTACCCGGCAGATATCACCAGGTGAGCTGCTCCGCAGGAGAGGGTCCGGAATGCCAAGCGCGGGAACGTCGCGCCGAAGACCGTAAGTGAGCCGTTCGGCTCGCAGACCACGTCAGTGGACCAGGCTAAACTAACCTTTCGTTTTAAATATCCAGGGTTAGCTCAGCTAAGCCGCCGCAACTTTTTTCTATCGTGTAGTTGCTGCCTCATCTGCCTTTTGTAAGTGCATATTGCCCTGGGTATGAGAGCGGCTGTGAGGATTCCATTGTTCTATCGTCTATTTGCGGTTGGCACCTGCCGCTTCTTAATGATCGAGCACGTGGCGCGTCTCGTTATTCGGTTTATTCTACAAAACAAAAAAAGAAAATGTAAGCGTTCCCTCTTACCATAGCAGAACGAATTGAAAGCAAGTGAATGTACGCTTTGGAAACGCATAACTCCCCTTCCACTCGAAGGAAGCATTCCTGTAGAAAAGGACATCAAGGAGTCGGCAGGAGTAATCACGCAACACGAGGGCACGGGCATAAGTGGATCGAGGACACCTAATAAACAAGCACGGGTCGTTCTGTCTAGGGCTCTGCGTCTCTGACTCGCAGTAGCTTCTGTGATATCTTTGGTACCAATCTACATGGGAAAACTCCCATCGGAGCATTTCCCGCATGGCGTCGTCGATCGACCGCCTTCGGAAGACTCGCGGCGTCGTCAGGAGCGGCGTCACGCGAGCTCTCAACCAGTTGAATGACCTGCTGCAGCAGCCCTCTCCCGACGCGGCGACCCTGAGCACCCATCTCGGCTACATCGTGCAGCAAGACGCTGAGCTCACGGCGCTCAACGGGAAGATCGCCGAGGCAACGGATGATGACGCGTTTGAGCAAGAGCTAGAAGGAGCGGCAAAGTACAACCGCAAGATTTCGTACGCCGTCTCTCGGGCACGGTTTCTTTTGAGAAATGCCCCTCTAAACGCTCCTGTAGCCGGCGAAAGCGGGGGAGCAACTGCTTCAGCCCATGATCGAACGGGTACGTCATCACACATCGCGCCTGCATCACGGCATCGGGCAGTCGCCCTTCCGAAACTTTAGATTCCAGCATTTTCGGGAATTCTGCACGAGAGGCAAGCTTTTTGGGATCACTGCAGCGTTACCATTCATGACAACGTCGAACTAACAAAAATCGAGAAATTCAAGTACCTGCTGACGTACTTGATCGGCGATTCCAGGCGAGCCATCGAGGGTATCTGACTCTCGGAAGCAAACTACGACGTTGTGGTGAGCGTCCTTTTTCACCGCTTTGGCCGTCCAGAGTTGCTCATTCACGAGCATATCGATAAACTGCTGGCGTTCAAACCGATACGTAGCTCGACGGATATCGAGAGGCTCCGCGAGTTGTACAACAAGATACATTTCTACGTCAGCGCCCTGGACGCCATGGGAGTTCTGCGAGACCAGTATGCCGTGGTTCTCAACCGTGTGCTCCTACGATGCCTGCCCGAGGACATAACCTTGATGTACCGGCAGAGGGCTAAGGAGTTGCGCAAAGGGTCGACTTCGTGATCCACGGCGGAATCCGCGATGAGTCAAGGACAAGCCTGCCAGGTTGTCACAAACTCCTCCCCCGGATAATTGCGTCCGCTTGCAAATACCAAAGAAGGGCGCAAGACAACAGTTATTTATATTTTAGAGGGTGGCCGGCCCGTGAGTTTTCACGTGTGCCGAGATTGCTGGGGTGAATAAATTCACAACGGAGATGCTCGACTACGTTTTGAACTATATAGGTTTACTGCACAAACAAAAAGACTTCAGGGCAACGCCCGAAACAAGTAGAGAAAAAAAACCTTCACACTGCCATCGGCCTCGTGCGCGCAGGCACTAATCGGCCGTACACTAAGCGCACGCGCGCGCTGGGAGGCTAGCGCACAGCGCTAACTACGTAGTAAAACAACAAAAGAAACCCAAATACACAGGGTGGCCACTATGACGACACTCGATCCACCGTGGCCTACGCCTTAACCTTCGACCTCGAACTTATAACTCAGACAGCCGCACGCGACACGCGAAACACTCTAGAGGCAAACACTTGTTTAAGCCTCGACACAGCACTTACTATAAAAGAAATCTAGCAGCTCTGCAAGCTCTACACGGCGAGCAAGATGCCCTCCAACATCGTTACCCTCAAAACGCACTACTGCAAACAAGACACAACCCCACAGAAAAACTCTCAACCCGTTACCTACAAGCGACGCCGAAAGAAACAAACCCGGAGGGATGCGGATATCTTAATCCGAGGCAACAAACAAAATACGGCGGGAGGGCGTTGTAAAAGAAAGTCTCTACGAGGCAAGGAGAACATGCCGGTTCACCGACGGAAAGTCACGACGAGGTGGAGCCGACCTCGCCGGGCAGCCGCTTACGTGTTTCGGGGCTCCGGGGTGCAGAAGCTGGTCGGCCATGGGACTCGCGGCGACGGGCGAACTCGAGCGCTGAGCCGAGGCGTGGACCGATCCGTCGCGAGCCTACCGATGTACTTCTACTAAAGCGCGTCACCCCCGGACCCTTCCCCGCGTAGCACGTTCACGAATCTCCAGCCGACTGCCCCAAGCGAGCGCGTGCGCTCCCTTAAATAACTTTCGCCGGCCGCTGAAGTCCTGCTCTGACGTCTTCCCATTGTTCCTCTTTTCCCCCTCCTGGAGCCATCGCCCATTCGCCACGATCGCAAGCCGCGCGTCCGAGCCAGCGATCGTGACGACACCCCTCGCACCTGCACGTCCGCTGGAATGTTGCAGCCCGCATTGTCCTCAGAGCTGGCAGGGCGAAACAAAGAACGTGAGCACAAAGCCGAAGGGGGGACCCCAAATTCCTCAGCCAGGCGCAAAATGGCCGACTCCGTCTGGAGGCCGTCATGTCGGCCGCCCGAATATAGAAAATGGAGGGCCTGGCCTGACGTTTGTGACACTTGCTCCCTCCTAAAGAATATTCTCCCAGAATATTTAACCTACACAAACAATAGGACACCACACAGAAACACTGCTCTAGACAGGCAATAAGAAAAAGCAACAAAAGAAAGTTCGTGACGAGTCAGTGTCTCTCTGGGTCGCACAGCACCGATGAATCGTTGAAACGCGCACTCACGATCTGAGCACGCGCTCGCCTGCAGAGCACTTTCGGTCGACGTCACTGCGCAAGTTCACGCGCCACAACAACTCACACTCCACGGTGTGAGTCCACGCACACCGCTGCCCAAGTCTCTCTTGCCCTCCCACACTAGTCTTAAACAGGGAGAACTCAACGCACAAATCTCCTAATGGGAACGAAAACAAAACCTTTCATTCCTACACCACACTCTATTCACGTGCGGAGCAGATGCACGCTGCACGACACACTCAACAAAAAAACACAGTAAAGTCAAACATAAAAAATTGTCCCAAAGGACACAAAACGGTCAACCCGCGATACCGTCTCTACCCGCCTAAGCAAGTAACTCTGCTTGTCGAACGGCGGGGGTAACTAGCCCCACGAGGGGTACATACCGAGGGTCGCCCGAAATGTTACCGAACGCGTCCGCTGCGGCGATTCCGAGTCACCAGATCCAACGCGTCAGTAGATCCAACAAGTCATTACATCCATTCGTGGATCTACTGACTCCGTGGATCTAGTGACGCGTTGGATCTAGTGACTCGGTTGGATCTACTGACCTGTTGGATCTAGTGACGCGTTGGATCAAAGTGACTCGGATGGATGTATGACCCTTTGGATCTTATGACCCGTTGGATCTAGTGACTCGGTGGGGCGGGCGGGAGAGGAGGATAGTTTGGGCAGAAACCTTTTTGCCTCCCCCGCGTTTTCTTCGCGCTTTATAAAATGAACAAAAGGGGTGCCCCTCAGCTTACTGCTTTGGTAGCAGGTATGCTTTCTAGCTCTGCACGTCTTTATTTATTTTTTTTCCCAAATGTCGTGGTGTGTTCGTAAGTGCACAATACACTTTCAAAAGAAAGGGAAAAGACTTTTGCGACTGACCATGCTGCGAGCGCTGCTATCAGTCAGGGAGTAAGGAAAATGTACAAAAATTAGGAAAAAGGGGCGCTTCTTCCACTTTAGGTTATAGTCACGGGAAAGAGCGCCTGCTACCGTGACATTCATGTGAAAGGTATGGGGGGGCGTGGCACTGCGGACAGGGATATTTTGTGCACGGGTTTCCCCCGGAAAGAAGACTTTAAGGGGAAGGGTGCCTTACTGCTAATTTTAGTTCGCCGTGGCAGCCGCTAAGAGGACTGGTGCTGGAAAAAGGTCCATTCAGCCTTATAACGCAGGAGTCGTCGGTTTTCTCTCTTTTTTTTCTTTTGCATTTTCAGATATTATAATTTTCACAGCTTGGGTTTATTTTTGGGTGTCCTAACTTTTTTTTAATTCGTTAGGTTGTGTTAGAGTCGTTTAACTAACGTTACTTTAATGGAAGGCGATGCATGCCAGACTTTTTCATCAAAGCAACGCCGGTGGGCGTCGCTTTAGCGGAGGGCTTATTACTGTCGGACCGCATATAGACACAGCCTCATATAAATGAGTAAAATATGCTTTTGGGGCTATTTGGGTTTCATTGCTTGGGGAAAATGAGCGCTACAAACCAGGACAGAAAAACGAAGAACGACGAGACAGATGCGCTTTTTTCTTGTGAAATGCACTTTTTCTTGTGAAATGAACTCGAATTCCTTGATACGATTTTTTGTGTAATTATTTGTTGAGAATCGTTCCTCCATCACGTTTATTCTTTTTTTGGTATCTCCGATTTCATTGGAAAAAAATGTATTGATCCTGCAGTAAAGTCTGCATGCAGACTTCACACGTGACCTACGCCGTCTTCTTGACCCCACCGCGGCCTGAGCCCCGCTAGCCGTTCCCGGTCCGCCGGGCTTTTGATCTATTTCTCTGGAGCAGGGGTCTTCAACACGCTGCCCCATGGCCCACGGACCCTCTGACCTCTTGATTCGAACCTATTTATTACAGTGTTTTGTTCGAAATTCTGCGTTATTTTAGGCCAGCGGATGGTTATGCGGCAGGGCAAGAACTTTTGTTTATTTGTTGAATATTTCGGGAAATTTTTGAATGGAAGCCCTTTAAAAAAACGCAAAAGATAACGAAAACCCGCAGCTTGCGCAAGGGAAAAAAAACAAAAGCTTCCTTAAAAACTGACCATCAGCTTCGCTATTAAGGTGAATTGTAGGGGAATAAAATAAGCGAAAGGTTTACCGCTTTGAATTAAAAATTCCAATACATTGACTTATTAAACGAACGCCAGGGGCCCCAAATTAAAATGCAAAATTTTCAAAAAACAAACCCGCCGTGGGGGCAGTGGGTTGGCTTGCCGCTGGAGGAGCGGGTTTGTTGGCCGCGGCGGCCGCGCCGATGGGAAGCGAAAGCGAAAACGCCGGGGGGTTTCAATTTTTGGGGCCCTGTTAAAAATTTTATGTCAATTTAAACCGGGCCCCCAAATACGGCGCGCCTCATCGCCGCGACGTCGTGCGCTAAACCTCATAATCAATCAATAAACAATCAAACTAATCAATAATCAATCAATCACAACAAACAAACAATCAAACAATCAAACAATCAATCAAACTAAGTACCATGAAAGTTGCCCTAACTACGCTACACGTCTGCCTCCTTGATTTTTGGGCACAACCTCGACATTCTTCGCCAATTCAAGCGCACGCATTGTTTTTTTGGAGTGTTAAGGCTCATCGCTAAAATTGAAGCCTGAAGCGCCCAGCGCGCAAACTGCTTAAAGGAGTTGTGTGCAGCGAAAAACGTACAAAGAACGTGGGGATGCGTACGTTGGCGCGAGTTTCAACGGAACTGGGTGCACGCGGCTCGGTTGTCATGGCGCCGACATAACACAGTGCACGGGCACAGTGCACGGCGCCGGAAAAATTGAATTTCATCGAAAAAAGACGGCACCTGTATGTTTTTATTCAAAACCTTCCAATCAACGACCCAAAAATTTGGGTTTTTGGGTTCGAATTATCGGGTTTTTTTTCATTGAATAGCACGTATAATTGCCGAGAACAGCTAGAACATCCCTTTTAAGTTAAGCGAAAGTTCTAATTATGCGACTTTTAATTATCGAGAGTCGATTGTATCTTGTTTACGAGCGTATTGAACTCGTCAAAAGTGAACTCGTCCAGCCAACTCGTCATAGGTGAACTCGTCACATTGGGGAAGTCGTCATAGGCCATCTCGAAATAGGAAACTCGTAACCTAGGGGGCACTCGGCCAATCGTCCAAATTTTCGTTTTTCGTCTATCATTTTAAATGAAAGAGTACAGAGCTTGTATAATTCTCTCTTTGGGGGTAAACATTCTTACACTCCTCCTTCTATTACCACCCTTAATGTTTCCTTTGTCGCCTTCGAGGAACGCGCCAGCCAGACAGCGTATCTATTTTTTTTTCTGTGTGCAGGTAATTACGTGAGTCTTTTATATTAGACTTAGTTTGCCCGTTTGTTTTTTTTCCCAAAACGTTTTTTTTTTTTTTAATTTAAAGTGACGGCGCTGTATTGGTAATTGCGATTTCGTTCTGTGTTTTCGCTTTTTAGTGTTTTGATCTTTTTTTTTAAATTTCCCTTTTACAAACGATGATGTCAAGCTGGGTAACTTTCGGTTTGTTAGTCATCATATCACCTATATATGGGGCGAAGGGCAAGGCTCGACTTAAAAGTTGACCCCCCCCCCCCACACACACACTCACACAAAAAGTGTGACGAAATTTTTTGGAGGAGAACCCAAGCAAAAGGAAACCGGAAGTTGTGCTGAAACTGAAAACCAATTTCAAGCACCACCTGCAAACAAACAAGAGGGCAACATTTTCCCTATTTATAGATATATACACAAACAGGGAAAAAGCTTCAAAAGATAACGCAAAAAGAAAAAAAAAAAAGAAAACGCAAAAGAAAGAAAAGTCGACCCCCCCCCCAAAAAATATTGACGAATATTTTTGGAAGGAGAAGAAAAAATAAACCTGAAAAAAAAAGCCCTTACCCATGTTGCGACCGGGCGGGGGCACCCGATCCGAGCTCCGGCCTCCACATACAGGTAGCGTGTATGTGCGAGCGGCCGCCGCTGTTGCAGCCGTGAAGAGTCCAGAAGCCGTAGGCTATCGTAACTGTTTTATTCATAGCGAGAGGTGAGCCGAAGCAAGAACAAGCCCCGACGGGCGAGGTTACAATACAGGACTCGAGCAGAGCGACAACATGATCTCTGCTCTAACAGAAGGTTTACAACGCTTGGGCAGCTCTATTTATACCCAAAAGCGGTAACGGTCAAAACGCCAACAAGCTAGAACACGCACAACACTCTTTCCAGGTTCGTAAGCCGTTCATAGCCTCGGGCACGTTGAGTCCGAGAGAGGGGAGAGAGGAGGCTCCGTTGCGATCGACGGGCCTCTTGTCCTTGAAAGCGTGGAAACGAGCCACGCAGGCAGCCGCCGAAGTTCAGCCGCCGCAGGAGCCGCCAAAACGCAAGAGCGAAGCGTCTGACGAGGCTTTGTCGCACTTGTTGCCGAATGATTGCGCCTGTTTTCGAAGGCGCACGAGTGTCTTCGCCGCACAGCCGAGGAGTGATGCGGGAATTACTGCGGCGCTGGCCCATTCGTAACACCCAGTAAAAAGTGTGAATTTTTTTTGGCTACAAGAAGGGAAATAAGAAGGGGACAGAGGAACATGTGTTAAAATAAAAAAACCATTTCAACCACCACCTGCCAACTAACAAAAGCAGAGGACCCCCCCCCCCCCAAACTCTGAAGAGGTCAACCTGGAGTAATTATAAGATTAGAAGCCACTAACTTCCTCTCCCCATTTCCTGGACATCGGCCAAAAATGAAACCACGAAACGACTTTTCCTAGCACGAGAAGGTCGGGGCTACCACTTTTCCTAGTACGGGATCACCTAGAACGAGATGCCCTCTTTGACCAGTTTCCCTATGACCAGTTTTCCTAGGACGAGTTGGCTGGGACGAGTGGGCCGGTTCCCATTCACCGCACGTAGTTCGAACGAGCCCAAGGAACACAATACGATTGTTATTGCGATTTAAGCTATTTCTCAGTTCAATACAGTAATCAAATTTGAAATGGCTACAGTTTTATTCTAACAGACAAACATGAGGTTGCCTGCTTTACGTTGTTTTCGAGACGCTAATGGAATGTCTTAGGACCAGCGGCGTTAGGTTCGTTCTATCACAACTGCGACTGGTAATTACCCGTGATATTTGCCTAAGCTAAAACTCCCAATGATCATGTAGCCGCATCAGCAGTCAGACTTCATTTATATGTTTCGGGGTCTCCTTACCAAAATAAGAGCTACAGCGATTTTCTATAACCATTCTCACCCCGCAGATGTTCACATGTTTACAACAAAAGAGAATACCTCAACGCTTACCATTTTACTGTAGACCGCCTAATGACGAAAAGTAAATGAACTCGCGGTGTTGAAAGATCTGTCAGGCGGCACGACGATCTTTCCCAATATGTCTACGCTGGATTTAAAGCTACAGCAGTTTCCCGGGTAAGTTGGGGTTCTGTCGCAAAGCGTAATATGCTGAAAGATCCTGCTGACATAAAAGGGCAAAAATAGAAATGCACACGGACGAGCGACTTATAGAAAAAAAACTTCATTGCCCACCTACTCGCAAAAAAGGGGGTTAAACAAATAGTTGAATAAAAAAAGTCCAGGTGCAGCTTTCCGACTTACCGCAGTTCTTCCAGATGTGATTACTATAAAGTTAATGAGCACAGTGCAATGACTTCTCGCACAGCCAATGATGAGGGCAAAAGCTTGCTTTGTGCGCAGTTTCAAGTGTATAACTTTGTTCTCCAGGTTTTTTGGCCTTTAGAATATCCTTTTGAAATGTTTGAGTAGTAACTTTGATATTTAATGACACACAAGCTATTCGGATTTTCATATCCAAATCCACTCCTTGGTCAGTGCGAAATATCACTTTTATCTTGTGAATTAACTAGGTTCCCGTCCAGTTATATTTCCAGCAGGAAAGTTGGGGAGCAATCAATAGAGAGTTATAGCAGAGCGGAGAACCGGTTCCGGTACGGCACCCGGTACACCTGCGCATGCGCACAGCCAGTTTTTCGCCTCTCGGCACGCGCAGTAGCGCCGGTCGCCTAACGGGTAACGTACCGAAACTGGTTCTCCACTCTGCTATAACTCTCTATTAATAACAGAGTGATTGTTCTTTGATATTCCGTCTTGCACTAGGTTGGGGTGGCTTTACGCTCTCCGGGGGACTTATCGCTGTCAAAGTAAAATGAGGGCCATGAAGACGAAGTTTGCAACATGACAACGAAATTTATGCACGCATATTTACATTTGTGCAAGATAGTAAAACAGGGGAAAGCATCCATATTGACGACCTGGGATCAAATCCATGTTCGGCGAATCCGATAGTGCAGAGCGCCGTACACAAAAATACCAGAATACTGAAATATTCGTCCACTCGCGGGGAAGGATTTTTCCACCTTCACCCTCGCGTCTCTCATCCCCCCTCGTCCGCTTCGGCGCGTTCTTGGAAAGCCGTGCCTTGAGCTCCTGAATGGGTTGCCTTGGCTAGTGGACACTGCAGCGCGTACTAAGCGACACGAATGATAGCGGTGTCCTGATCCAAGTGCAAGAGTTTTAGGCGCTGGCGCCATGCACGCCCCTTCCTCCGTTCCCATGTGGCGAGGGAAATTCGGGCAGGGACAGGTGGCTGACCCTTAGGGCGAACGTCCATCGGATTCCGAATACAAAATTTGCCGTACAAAAAAAAAAGATAACGCATATGTTTTGGGGGCATTCTTACAGGGCTTTTTCGATGAATGAACATTCCATTACACGCACTGTTAGCACCCACACGTTCCAGTGCAGGGCGATATCGGTACAAACAGGTGATCCATGAAGTCATGATAGGGAAAAAAAACAGTAAAACCTTGCAATCAATTACAGATTTTTTATGTTATTAATATTTTCTTTATCCCGGCAAAATCATAAGTGCACTAAATTTCTTCGAAACGATTTCTCCAGTAATTGTGTATTAAAGACGGTTCCTCAGTCGCGTTGTATTGATTTGTCTTTGGGCAGTATCTCAGGACATATTTATCTAAAAAACGGGTCTGTTCTCTTATTGTAATATTTACGCATAATTATGAATCCGCATATTCTTTAAACGATTGAAATTGTAGTTATTTATTAAGGATCGTTCCTCAATCTTCTTTCATATAATTACCTTTCTTGTAAAGTTCTTTGAACAGTAGCGCTATAACTGCGAATTTATAACTGCAGTAGCGCTATAAATTGCGAATTTATGACGACTTCGTTGTCCTCCGTTTATTCTTTTATTGCGAAAAGTATGATTCTAATTCACGGTTAAGACCTAATGGTGGCCTGTACAAAATCAGTACCACTTCAATTATGAAAAAAGTCCTGCAGTCAATTCGTTCTTGGTTTCAAACTTTGGAATTTAAAGAGCGCAAGTAGTTCATGAACCGTTTATTCGCGGAGGCTAGTAAACAAACGCAAAACTCTATAAACACAATGACCACCCAATCCCAAGAAACACAACACACGCGGTTCTTCCCTTTGGATGTAATGGCTCGTTGGATCTAGTGACGCGTTGGATCTAGGGACTCGGTTGGATCTCTGACTCTTGGTATCTTCTGGCTCGGGCATCACGTGACCTAGTGGATCTCCTGACTCGTTGGATCTAATGACCCGTTGGATCTAGTGACCATAAGCGCGCTGGCGGCGTGGTCAATACGCTCAGGTGCAGCCGCTTATCTCTCTCTCTCCCGCGGAAATCATAACTACGCGCGCGCCTTCCTTTACGCGCCAGCTGCAAAGCGACCGTAGCTCTCTCCCGCGCCGGTAGGAACTCGTCGTACCCGGCGCGCTCCCTTGCTGGCCTACTGCCTAAAACATTCGGCGTCGTGCCACTACGCACGCGAGGGGCCAAAGCCCTCTGCTCTCGAGGCTGTTTCTGACCCGCGGCCGTATGCTGAGAACCACCCAGACACGCGCTTGCACTGTCGCGCTGCTCCTGCAACGGCGGCACGAACTCATGCGGCCCAGCATCGCACGCCCCCAAAGCTGCGAACTCTTCAGGTACTCCGCCTGGACCCTCGAGTTCGCGCAGCTGCAAAATGTCATTCGTCCTATCCATTTCTTGGTTTCCCATCTGCGCCTCGCGATCTTTCCTTCCAAAGACTTGCGGGAACTCTTCCCTCTTCTGACTCTCTTGTTGAGTTTCATCCATCTCTAACTGCGTCTTCGGTTGCGCTTCCTCCTGCTTCCGCTGCAGCTCTGTTCTAACTCCTTCCTCTGGATCTCTTGTTCAGCCTCTTCCTGTCTCTTCTGATTCCCTGTTCAGCCTCTTGCTGTTCTCTCATACTCTCTTCTTTCGCCTCATCTCTCCTCCTTGTCTATTTCGTTCCAGCTCTTCCAGACTACTGCACTGGCTAACTAGGTATATCTCCAACTTATGTTTTCTAGCTCTCGTTCAAACCTTTTCCTCTCTCTTTCCAAACCTTTCCCTCTCTCTTTTCCATTCGGCCTCCACCTTCAGCCTTTCGGCTCTCCGCCTCCTCCTTATTCCTTTGCCGTTTTTCATTACGCTCATCTCTACGCCTTGCTATCTCCTGCTGGACGAACTCCATCAACTTACTCCTTCCAGTCCGAAAATTCGGCCCTGTTCGATCAACTTGTCAGTCTGCGCCATCTCGAGCGCCGGGAGAACACAAAAAAAATATCTGCGAGAAGCTCCTTGTGTCGTGGCGGCTAGATCAGCTACTGAGGAACCTCAAGAACAAACACGCGAGCCAGTGGCTAGCGTTACTACAGTGAGCCTCTCCGATTCCAGCAACCTCAACACGTGGCCGACCTGTCCTGCCGCGGACGCCACTTATTGTCACAAACCCCTCCCCCGGATAATTGCGTCCGCTTGCAAATACCAAAGAAGGGCGCAAGACAACAGTTATTTATATTTTAGAAGGGTGGCCGGCCCGTGAGTTTTCACGTGTGCCGAGATTGCTGGGGTGAATAAATTCACAACGGAGATGCTCGACTACGTTTTGAACTATATAGGTTTACTGCACAAACAAAAGACTACAGGGCAACGCCCGACACAAGTAGAGAAAAAAAACCTTCACACTTCCATCGGCCTCGCGCGCGCAGGCACTAATCGGCCGTACACTAAGCGCACGCGCGCGCCGGGAGACTAGCGCACAGCGCTAACTACGTAGTAAAACAACAAAAGAAACCCAAATACACAGGGTGGCCACTATGATGACACTCGATCCACCGTGGCCTACTCCTTAACCTTCGACCTTGAACTTATAACTCAGACAGCTGCACGCGACACGCGAAACACTCTAGAGGCAAACACTTGTTTAAACCTCGACAACAGCACTTACTATAAAAAATCTAGCAGCTCTGCAAGCTGTACACGGCGAGCAAGATGCCCTCCAACATCGTTACCCTCAAAACACACTACTGCAAACAAGACACAACCCCACAGAAAAACTCTCAACCCCCCGTTACCTACAAGCGACGCCGGAAGAAACAAACCCGGAGGGATGCGGATATCTTAATCCGAGGCAACAAACAAAATACGGCGGGAGCGGCGTTGTAAAAGAAAGTCTCTACGAGGCAAGGAGAACATGCCGGTTCACCGACGGAAAGTCACGACGAGGTGGAGCCGACCTCGCCGGGCAGCCGCTTACGTGTTTCGGGGCTCCGGGGTGCAGAAGCTGGTCGGCCATAGGACTCGTGGCGACGGGCGAACTCGAGCGCTGAGCCGAGGCGTGGACTGATCCGTCGCGAGCCTACCGATGTACTTCTACTAAAGCGGGTCACCCCCGGACCCTTCCCCGCGTAGCACGTTCACGAATCTCCAGCCGACTGCCCCAAGCGAGCGCGTGCGCTCCCTTAAATAACTTTCGCCGGCCGCTGAAGTCCTGCTCTGACGTCTTCCCATTGTTCCTCTTTTCCCCCTCCTGGAGCCCTCGCCCATTCGCCACGATCGCAAGCGCGCGTCCGAGCCAGCGATCGTGACGACACCCCTCGCACCTGCACGTCCGCTGGAATGTTGCAGCCCGCATTGTCCTCAGAGCTGGCAGGGCGAAACAAAGAACGTGAGCACAAAGCCGAAGGGGGGACCCAAATTCTTCAGCCAGGCGCAAAATGGCCGACTCCGTCCTGGAGGCCGTCATGTCGGCCGCCCGACTATGGAAAATGGAGGGCCTGGCCTGCAGTTTGTGACACAGGTGCAGAAATTACTGGAATTCTTGAGTATCCAAATTGAGATTAGCGAGGAAGGGAGGCAAGGGCAGCCTCTATCAACTGTGACTCGTCGACCTGTCCTGAACGCTGACTTGAACCCCCCAGGACAATCGGAGACACCCGTTCCTTCAGAGATGGCCTTGGCTGCAGAGTCCGAGTCCTCAGCCGCACCACTGGCGGGTCCCTTGTGTGACAGCCGTGGTCATAACGTGGCGGACTGTCAGGTCAACCTGTCGGTGACCGAGAAGAGGATGCGAGTGCGCAACGCTCGCTGCTCCTTCCAGTGCTGAAGACGCAACCATGTGGCTTGCCAATGCAGAGCTTTGCGCAACCTGACCTGCAGTACCTGCAATGGGCGTCACCTCCCTGTGCCGTGTTTCATGCTCCGACCGGCTGACCGCACCGCGTTTAGATAGACGCCACACGTTCAAGGTGGACAAGGTGCACTGCCTACTGTGGTGATGGCTTGGAGCGGACACTCCGGGGCAACGTCTGTATTACTGCCGACGGCCCGAGCCTGGGCAGAGGGTGCTCGGTGACGTTGAGTGCGAGTACTTCTAGATACCGGAAGATAGCGGACGTTCATTCGTCAGGATGCGTCTAAAGCTTTCAAATGCACTGCTGTCGGGACTGAGGAGATGGAGCTGGTGACGTTCGGTAGGGCGAAGGCTTCCACGATTTTACAGTGCCGACGAGTGAAGGTGAAGCTAAGTGGGCAATCTCGCGAAGACCCGGTCACTCTGGAAGCCTTACAAGTCCCTGAGATTTGCTCCGTAACCAATCTGCAATTAGAAAGTGCGTCAATAAGCATCCTGGATGAAAGGTGGTACGACCTAGCTGCTGCTTTCCGGTCGGATATCTGGCGAGGATAAAATCAGCATACGGTTCGATCCGATATCCTACTGGAAGGTGGCCACGAGCAAGGTACAAAGGATCAATGCGGACCTTACTGCTGTCGCAATGGTGCTAGGGTGAACCGTACAAAGAATGATTGCTTCTCCAGGTTGCCCTTCGACCAGTTCGATGTTCCTGTCATGCATCTTACTGAGACATACCGCCTTTGACGCCTCTACTATGTGGCGGCTCGATGCAATCGGAATTGATAGCCCCAGCACAGAAAAGTTGCTACGAGAGTGCCCAAGAGACGCATTTGAACACATCACCCGTATTAAGGGTCGATACCAGGTTTCGCTGATGATTCAGGCTCCTGGCTTGCCACCTGGGAGCTACAATCGCCAGCTTACGGAACAGCATTTGCGGGCGCAGCAAAATCGGTTTTCGGGGACAGCCCGCTTTTCTTTAACAGTACTACAAGGCAATTCGAGCCTGTTTTGAAGAAAACCATACGTAACTAGTCACAGAACAGTAGCGTCCAAGCGACAAGCTGTATTACATGCCCCACCATGCCGTCATCCGGAAGGATGCTGTAACGACAAGGCTTCGAGTTGTCTTCGGTGCTTCTTCGCACTCAGCCGGACAGCCATGTCTAAACGACGTCTTATGCAAGGGCACAAAGCTTGGAGTCGACGTTCTTCATCTACTGGTAGTTTTTCGTTTCCACCCCATTTTCATCGTCGCAGACATAAAAAAGGCTTATCTGGAGTTACTCATTCAGCCAGAAGACCGCCACGCATTGAGATTCCTCTGGGTGGAAAGTACCTACGCGAAATGGCCCGACGCCCCCCATTGTCACTCGGAGGATGACGCGCGTACCATTCGGCGCATCATCTAGTCCGGTTCTGCTGGCTGCTACAATTCATCACCACCTTCAGGCCTGTGGGGAGCAGTACCCTGAAACCGCAGCGCTACTGGAGAAGGCATCAGACGACCTCATAATTGGGGTACTAAGCGTCCAAAAAGCTCCGGAGGTGTATGAGGAAGCACGCAAGATATTCTCCGAGTCAACAATGGAGCTCCGGAAATGGGCATCACACGCAGAGGAGCTCGGGCATCGTTTCTCTAAGGACAATGTGGCAATTGAAACGGAAGCGGGAGATGCAGTCAGGATAAAGGTGTTAGGAGTACCATGGGAGCGGGCAGGAAACTGCATTTACCTGTCAACGAAGGATGCATCCACGTTTGCAGCCACCAGCCCGTCAAGCAAGCGCATTATGCTGCAGACGTTCGCGAGATTGTACGAACCTTTGGGGTATTTTGCGCCATTTACATTAACGGCGAAGCTTGTATTCCAGAACCTTTGGAAAAAAACTGAACATGGGATGAACGCCTTCCTGACGACGCACAAACGCGGTGGAACAGTTCGCGCACCCAATTGGCAGTTCTGGAAGAGGGCGAGGTTTCGCGCTTCGTGTTCTAATGCTCCTTCAGTATGCAAGGGTCAATCTAGATTCACTCGTTTTCTGACGTGAGCCCTAGAGCTTACGGTATTGCTATCTAAGTCCGTAAACAAAGCGCCAGTGGCATCTATGACACGACGATGCTAAGCAAAAGCCGAGTCGCTCCGCTCAAGCCCGTATCTCTTCCCCGGCTAGATCTCCTTGCTTGCGTCATTGAAGCACGACTGGCACACTACGCCAAGAGTATCACAATTCTGGAAGACGCCCCGTGACTTTGTGGACGGACGCCCTTGTCGCGCTTCATTGGATCACTCGCTCCAACGCAAAATGAGACGTCTTCGTGGAGCGCCGCGTGCCTGAGATACAACTGATAGAATCTACAGAATGGAAGCATTGCAGCGATAAGAACAACCAGGCGGGATTTACCCACACGAGGTGTATCAGCAGCGGTTCTTCTTTACTCACAACAGTGGTGGCATGGACCGTCGTGGTTCGCAGGTTTACAACACGAGTTTCCGGGCGTGCATACAGATGATGTTTACACAAGGGAACTCGAAGAGTCTCACGAAACAACGGTTTACCCTTGCGAGGTCAAGAGCCATGAACACCTATTGACGTTAAAGAATTACAGCATGCTCAGGCGCCTTCTGCGGGTCACTGCCTGGATTCGACGTTTCGCGCATAACGTCCGGCGACGAGGTTCATCCGTAAACGGCCCACTCAAGGAAGCATAAATAATGAAAGCTCAATGCCACTGGTTGCGGCACTTCCAATGGGAGTCATTCAACTTCGAAGTACGAGCCCTTTCTGCTGGCCAGCCCGTCCCAGCTCTTCACCGGTGTTTCGACTTTCATCATGTGCGGATGCCGAAGGCCTGATCCGCGTAGGAGGCCGGTGAACAGACCTAATGCCAGCATCGACGTTAGGCACCCGATTCTGCTGCCTGCTGGGAATAAGCTTACCGCCCTCATCATTCCTACAGCCCACCACCGCATTTTTCACGGTGGAGTTGAAGCCACGCTGACTGACACTCGAGGGCGATTCTGGGTAGTGAAATGACAGCAGATGGTCAATGGGATTTTGCGACAATGTTTGACGTGCCGACACCAAAGACTAACCACACAAACAGCACCATTTTCTCCATTGCCAAGCGACAGAATCACAGAAGAAAACCCGTTCTCTGTGGTCAGGCTGGATTTTTGGTTGACCCATCTACGTTCATGGAAAGGCCCCTCCGTGAAATGCGTACATTCTATTGTTTTATTGCGGTGTTCTCGAGCGATAAATTTGGAATTGACGCTAGCCTTGACAGCGGCCACCGCACTACTGGCCTTCCGTCGGTTCGTGTCACGCCGCGACATACTGAACACAGTCTACTACGCCACCGCACGGTCGTTTTACAGCTGTGCTCGGGCATTTAGAGCGCCTGCATCACCTTGTCAAGAGTACACCACTGGGCTCAACGTGCCGTAGAAGTTCATTGTTGAGCAAGCACCTTGGTGGGGTAGCTGGTGAGAACGTCTCATTCGCTCCACCAAGGACGTACTGAAGCGGTCTCTAGGACGAGCCAGCCTCACGGCAGAAGCTCTGATCACTACCCTTTGCGAAGTAGAAGCCGTTATTAACAGCCGACCTCTTACATATATCGAAGGCAAACCCGGAGAAGGAGTACCGCTCACGCCTTAACACTTCTTGATAGGCAAGCGCGCGCTTTCCATGCCGCAAGAGTTGACGGTGACCGAGACGTCTCCAACAACAGCCGAGCTACGACGGCGAGCACACTACCATAAAAGGCTGACGGCAGAGTTGTGGCGAAGATGTTGAAAAGCATACTTGCTGTTGCTGCGTTCAGCTCACAGCCGTCCCCCGGATGCACTACCGCAGCTGAAGATGGACGACATCGTGATCGTACATGACAACAACGCTCTGCCAATGCAGTAGAAAACTGCATGGGACGAGTGACATTGTCGCACCACGGCACTGACGGCATCGCTCAATCTTCTATGATGCGAAAAAATCGGACAGGTGACATAATAAATTATCTAGTGCGAAAACTTCACCTCCTGAAAGCAAGCGCGTGATGTTGGGCCCGCTGGAAGATGTAGAAAAGGAAGACGTCGAGTCGGCTGGCGTAAACTTGTGGCACGACAGCAGGAACATTAGGTGTCCGATCGAGCAGAATGAACACGCACATATGCTCTGTCTAGGGCCCTTGGTCCTGAAGTCGCGATGGTTTCCCCAACATCTTTGGTGCCGATCCATCCGGAAAGTTGCCCTTCAGAGCATCACGAGCATGGCTTCAGCGATGGACTACTTTCGAAAGACCCGTGGAATCGTCATAAGCAGCGTTACATTTGCTCTCACGCACTTGAGCGATCTGCTGCAGCCACTGTCTCCCGACGAGACACCTTGTCCGGTGGCCGCCCGGCATTCGTCCTTGAGTGGCACTACATACTTTCCTAGACCATTGTCGCCCCAAACGATGCTATTCCAATTAGCCCAACATGAGGCTTCACTGAAGTTAACAGCGCCCGCTAGCACGAAAACCAAGCTTTCGTTCGGCAAATCTGGTTTAACAGCGTTCAACCACGGTAAAAAATGGCGACATTCCGTTCCAAGATACGTGCAAGCCCAGCACTTCCAGTTAAATACCAAAACATTAATTAAACGCGTTTGTATGTCGCGACGCACCTTTAAAAGGACCTACAAAATCAAACCTTTTCATTTACAAAATGAAGGCGCCGAATTTTCTTAAGAAACCTTACGAATACAGAAATCTTGGTCTTGGAAAAAAAATGCAGGGGCATTACTAAGGTTCGAAAAGCCACGATTCTACCACCTAGTTAGCGAGAAAGAACAGCGGACGTCTTTTAGCAGTTGCTTGAAATAATAGATGTGTTCCCAGCAAAAAATTAGATGGCACTGCGTGCGCACAGGAAACGTTTCGCGTGTACCCACAAGGGAATGGAATCTCGCAAAATTATAACTACGGTTGCATGCATGTATCATGACGGAGACACAAATTCCTTGGAGGGCGCTCGATGGAGTGATTAAACATTTTGTTTAAAATAGGTTATTGTAATTCTCCTCGGCTCCTCAGTCCAAGTAGCCGCGAGGGATAAAAATTTGATTCATACCTGTCGCTAAATTTTGCGTCACCACTATGCCGCGGCAGGAAAGCTTCGCTGGTAATTCACCTTGATAGAATGAAAAGACTCCGGATTTTTCTTCTTCATTGTTTCCTTTCCCATTGTCCTGTCTTTTTTGCTCTTCGAACGCTTTTTTTGACGCACACGAAACTTGGAACAGTGGAGCCGAACCCGATTTGTGCCCTGCAGCAGAAAGCAAGAGCCAGTTATCTATTTCGTGTGTGCAACGTGTGCTTTCGCCCCATCGCTGCTTCACTGTCCCCTGTGACTCCCGGGCACACGCGAAACGGCGCTTTCATGCGGCAGCAGTTGTTAAAACCGCTTCCCACCTAAGCATGGTCATCTTTGCGTGAAGTTAACGAGGCCATATTCCCCTGCCCAATCTACCAACCCCACCCACCCCCTTGCCAACGGTCCAACTTCACTCCACCTGTCACCTCACAACCAGTCGCACGCACGAAGAACCAGCTTCAACCGCAACGTTACCGACTGCTTGCCATAAATTAAAAAAACGGCGAAATTAACGGATGACGGCAGCGCACTCCAGAGGCAAAAAAAGAAGCTGCCAGAGTTCCGGCTACTCGGACGTGTTCAGATCTTTTCGACACCTTGTCGGGCCTTCTCGGCAGCTACCGTAACCAGTCGTCTGCTCGATGTCTGCTCGCCGCGGCTGGGCCGACTCCGCCGGCCGATGGTGCAGGCGATAATTTGAAGAAAGCCGTGAGAAAGCCTCTGCGCTCTCCCAAGTGTTTCAACGTTTTCTAGGCATTTGCTTTGAGTCGGTAACAATCAAAAGAAGGTATAAAACACTAAACCTAAGGGAATGTGCGCCGCGGTAGTCGTTGAGTACTCAGAAAAGTGAGATTTATTCTTGCGCAACGTATAGGTGGGGTGCAAATCCTTTATTGAGTACGTGCTGCAACGGCTGCCAAGAAGACGTGACAATATTTAACGTTCCCTGCCATCCTAAACGAATGAATGCGTGCTCTGACCCCATCCCCAGCAGAAAATGATATGCTACTTGCAGTCAGCATTTCTCTGAGAGTGCGGTTGCGAAAGGGTATTATTCGTAGCTTGGACGGGAAGTACTACTGAATGTCGAAGTTGTGCGCGCTCGCAAACGATGCAGTGCTGCCGATTTTACCGTTGGCTACAGAACCCCAGCTACTTAGTACAAGCAGCAGCAAAAAGAAAGCCTCCGCTGCCGGTACAACGTCCGACATACAAGGAAAGTAGCCCATTTTCTGAAATGGATTAAACTAGCCGCGGGTACGCTGATGTTTCTTCATCTTAAATGATGTTGCACAACTGGGCTAAGTTCACGCACGAAGCAGCGGAGGCGAATTGATGTTGTCAAAGTCACTGCCGGTGTACAATCCTCAGCGGAGCTGCGCGAGTACCAAAATGAACTTAGGACGCCGAAACTCTCGCAGCTGTTTTAAACAATCCAATAAATTACGCGTTACGATCGCGTTGTGTGAGCTCACACGGTGAGCTCACACAAACAACGTTGTTTTACACGCATACCTCTGGTGCCTGCGAATTATCGTGCTTCAGACAGTCGTCGGTCAAGCAACTTGAAGCCTAGGACGCTGCGAAGCGTAGTTCGGAGTTCTGCCACCAGATGTCCTTTCGATCAATGGTCTACGTGCGGCGCCTCGGTGCCACCAACTCTATTTGACAGATTTTAGGCTGCTGTGTCCATACCTAAAAATGGACCTTACACCGTATCCCGTACGATGTATCAGTAATGGGAGCCCACATCACCATTTGCTCAATATTAGTTCGATGGATGTGGAACTCATCGCCATCCACGGCGCCGTCGGCTTCTTCATGTACAATTACCACCACCCTGTTCCGCCCGAACAACTTATACTAACTGGCTTCTATGAAGCTGTCCAATGTAGTTCTTATTCCAAGCTTCACGTCCCCTTTAGATCACCGCATTAGTCATCAAATCACTGCACTGCAAACATCAGGTATCAGGTACCCATTGACCTGGACGCCTTTTCATGAAACAGCCGCCCCTGGCGACAAAACATTTGGCTGCGCGGAAGGCGCTGCTCGCAATAGCCTCGGTGGCCCCTCGGTCCCGCCCTCATTGGAACACGTCACGCATAACATCCCAGATGATGACACGACTCCCGCACCAAAACAGTCCTGCAATGCTTTTACTGCTCAAGTAACTTCGGTGTACGTTTCCAATATATAGGAACAGCGTCCCGCTGCAGAAGCAACCGCCACCGCTAAGGGGGCATCGAGCGGCTGCGATTGTTCTTTGATTGATTTGATGATTGATTGATTGATTGATTGATTGATTGATTAATTGAATTGAATCATTGATGATTGATGATTTGATGATTGATTGATTGATTGATTGATTGATTGGATTGATTGATTGATTGATTGATTGATTGATTGATTGATCGTGCAGTTTTACACGCCGAAGCTACACATGAGATATGAGGTGCGCCGCAGTGGAGGACTCCGGATTAACTGTGACCACTTGGAGATCATTAACGTGCGCCGAAATCTAGACCCACGGGCTGTCTTTGCTTTTCGCCTCCATCTGAAAAGTGGCCACCGGAGCTGGGGTCGAATCCGTGTCCTTGGGGTCAGCAGTAAAACCGCTTAGACACGCAGCCCCTAATTAACTAATACTCAAGCTTTTACCGCATGCCAGCTTTGACACAATGCTGTTCCCCCGTCTTTTGAGCTCGGGGTATAATAACGTTTTCCAAATAGTTGTTCATCATGCTAGTAAGGTCTTTCGAGCGCTTCTAGTGGCATTCAACTTTGGCTATCATATTCGGCTAGGCAGGCAGGCAAGCAGGCAAACGGACGGGCGGGCGGGCGGATGGGCGAGTAGGTGGGTAGGTAGGTAGGTAGGTTAGGTAGGCAGGCCGGCCGGCAGGCAGGCAGGCAGGCAGGCGGGTGGGTGGGTGGGTGGGTAGGTAGGTAGGTAGGTAGGTAGGTAGGTAGGTAGGTAGGTAGGTAGGTAGGTAGGTAGGTAGGTAGGAAAGCAGGCATACGGGCGGGATGGCAGGCGAGCGGGCGGGTGGGTGGGTAAGTAGGTGAGTAGGTAGGTATGTGGGTAAGTAGGTAGGTAGGTAGGCAGGCAGGCGGTTTTGGGTGGGTAGGTAGGTAGGTAGGTAGGTAGGTAGGGAGGCAGATAGGTAGGCAGTCAGGCAGGCAGGCATGTAGGTAGGCAGGCAGGCAGGCGAAGGGCGGGGGGTGGGTGGGTGGGTGGGGTGGGTGGTGGGTAGGTGGTAGGTGGTAGGTAGGTAGGTAGGTAGGTAGGTAGGTAGGTAGGTAGGTAGGTAGGTAGGGAGGTAGGTTGGTAGGACGGGCGGGCGGGCGGGCGGGCAGGCAGGCAGGCGGGTAGGCGGGTTGGTGGGTACAGATAGATAGATAGATAGATAGATAGATAGATAGATAGATAGATAGATAGATAAAGAAAGAGAGACAAACCACAACTTTCATTTACCCTATTAATCCGTAGCCAACGCGCTGAAAAATTGGTGTGTAAGGAATGGCACGCTCCGCCAGGTGGTGCTGAAATTGTTCTTCAACCCCGCCAGCTCGCTGCGCTCACATTGCGACCTGCGACTGCTTGTAGAAAATGTAGTGGTCGTAAATACCGATGGTAACTATCAGTACATAGAATACCAGCAAGCGCGGAGAATTTACTCTTCAGTATCGATCCGCTTCTTATTTACGCAAGCATTGCTACCATATATGCGCGCCCGATTAGAATTGTATATTTCCAAGCATTTCTGTTTATTCAGACATTCGGGAAATTATCCTCTGTGGCTTCTCGTAGAGAATCGAGAAGCTGTCTTTGCGTGTGGAGGTCGTCGACGCACGTGCACTTACTCATGGGAAGGACTGGAATTTGTATAATGCAGCTTTAACACGGCCATTCTGTGTGCGAAAGCACCGTCATTCTTGCACGAATACGGAACTTTTTCCAGCCACAAGGCACTAACCGACGCGAAATGTTTCGATGGCTGCGGTTTTTTACAGTAACTGGAGCCGCGCTGGGAGCTCCCTTGGGGCGGCTTACAAGCCCAACATATTGCAAACATGGACATGACAGCGCCCCCAGTCAGTATTTACGGTTGGAAACAGCATTTATTTTGGGGATATCTTTTTGAGCCACTGCCTCCGCACATAAGCCATGAAAGTTCCGGTGAAAATAAATTGCCTCTATTGTGAAGCTGCCGATCTTGCGGACCAGTACGCAACAATATCACATCGCGTTCGATTAAGGGCTCACTGAAAGTACGATGAAAAATTGCCGCGGACCCAATCTAAGTAATATTTTGCCGTTTAAATCTGGAACTCGTATTTAAGCTCACCAACAACCCCAGGAGCTTTGCCCTTTTCTAGAGCGCATTGCCAATGGTTAAGCGTAACGCAAGGAGAAAAGGCTGAAATAGAAAGAACGGCAGGCCGAGCAAGCATGTGTGTCTACAGCGGACAAATAGCAGACGAGCATCTTGGTAAGTGACGGTCAAATATAGCGCAAGCTGGTGCAGCGCTGCTGGAAAGAGCTAAAAAGGCGAAAAATGCAAAAACAAATTCAGCACGAGGAATTACCTCGCGTGTGTAGGCCGCTATCTATAAAGCCCGTCATGGTTATAACGCTGGCCAATGCGAAACACGAAATCCGGCAACAAATTTAAATATCAGCATTGTTCCCTAGGAGAGGTTGGCCCTTCCTATCACTTTGGGCCGACAACGGCATTAGTTGACGCTCAACTCGCTCTACCACCATTTCCGTGGCATGCCAGAACTCCCTCACGATCTAGCCGTTCTCGCCAATTGCACGACTTCACTCGCGCAGATGCCGACGACGACCAGCAAGAATGAACCTGATTCGCTTCTACTTCTGCTGCTGTTGAAAACCGTTTACAGAAAATATGCATGTGTACAGCTAAGCAGAACTACTATGCAGTGCGTCTGACGAGTCTGACACGTTAAACATCATTGATAAAACTCAACTCATGAACAGTGGCTGTACAGCCTGGTTGGCATGCGTACGCATGAGGCCGCAACGCGTGCGCATAGGATTGCAATGCATTGCCTTGGAGACCGGTACGCCGCAGCAAGGCAAGCTTCTTTGTACCCAATGATGAGCGGGTTTCACGGGAACCAGACAATTCGGGCATGAAATCCTTGTTGTTCTACCTTAGCGCCAGCCTGAATGACACCCTGGACTATGGTAGTGTGTTTGGAGACGTGGTAAAGACTACTGACGGGCTCCACTGATCACCTGAAATATTTATTGGAACAGGCTCCCATGTAGCAGTGTCCTAGCTGAAAGTAGTGACACAGGTAATGTTTCCGCTCGCTCAAGTTATCGAACAACTGCTGATAGGAATGTAGATTATTTTACAGTTATGTGTGGTGAAGAAACGTGACAAAATCCACCACTGTCCCTGGTGAGGAATGGGATCACTCTCCAACTCAACATTTCGTTCCTCTTCAACGTAAGTATAGGGTTATCCTAGGTTAGCGAGAGTGGTCATGACGATAACTATAATGATGTTGGGGATGATAATAAAGTCGATTCCATGATGTACACCAGTATAAAAGTACAAATGCATGCGCCGGCATGGCGTCCCCGTTGGCTGCGACTCGTCGTATGGCCCCATAGCAATGACACAATCGTTCCTTGGGAGCCAGACGGGTTGCTAACGGCAAAGTGTGAGGGGGAGTTTAACCCAACCAGACAGAGTTCTGTCGGAGATGTTCGCATTCAATAGACATTACGCCTGACTGTTTCCGCCGCATGCCCGACATAACAAGTTGGCCGGTGAAACAGCAAACGAATGATCCCTCCGATATTTTACATATCATTATATGATGCCTTCTTCAAACATCCAAAAATCCTCAAATTAACTCCTTAAACTAATTTCTGCATTTTTGAATGATGCTATTTCAAAATCTGTTTGTTTTTTTTCTGGTACGGCCCTCTCTAGAGCGCCTGTCTGTTTTATAAAACATTTATTGTGTCCCCGTAATAAGAGCTTCTCAGTTTTCGTTCAAACCAGCAACGCGAAAAAGTACTTACTTTGACGTCGAATCCACTTTCAGTAATCTGGCATGCCCCTTGACTAAACTTTATAAAAACATTTTGAAAACATTTCTTTTTTAATGAGAAATGCAAAACAGTCTTCTGTTGCGAACGTCAGTTCGTCCGATGAACAAAAAAAACTTCCAAATTAACGTTGCTATATTTCGCGGAATATACTCTCTGAAAGCTTCGCGGAGTACGAAACCTTCACATTCTTTCACCGGGAGCGTTTCCTCCAATTTGCCTTTTTTGTAGATGCGGAGCATCTTATAGTCTGGGCATGCCCCGCGTCGGCGTCCGCACTCACACTGCGCATGCGCAACTCTCCTCCTTCCTCTCTCCCACAGCTGCGCGATACTCCCGCCACTTCTTCTCTCGTACCAGCTGCGTGCACTTCGCTTTCGCTTCTCCCGCGTTCTCGCTTCTGCTTTCGCGGCGCATGCTCGGCGCTTGCGCATCTCTTCTCCTCTCGTCTCTTCTCCTTGAACATTGCATGTAAATCGGGTAGCGCGCTGCGCGCGTTCAGTTCAGCGCTTGCTGCGGTTGATTCCACTTCACTCCGTTCTTCCGATGAAATGTGATGGAAGCAACCGTTGTGTTCGTAGTCGAATTTGGAGGAAATGTAGGTGAACCCCGCGAAGCCCCGCATCTACTCAGCGTTCCCTTCGGGAAGATGGGGCTAATTTTTTTAAGCAGATACATTGTCCGAAAGTTTTCGGGCCAATTAAAAGAAAACAAAACCAACAAAGTTTTAAATTCTCTTGTGCTGACAATGAATGAATGTTAATTTAAGCTAAATTCGATAAATCTATCTCATACACTAACGTGGCTAATTTCTAATCTCCGCCTCCTCAGAAGTTGCATTTTCCATCGTTCACATGTACGGCCCGCATTTTCTTGGCGGGGCATTAAAATCCAGCGTTTGGTTTCCAAAGATTTTGTTGTAGTAACCGCCATCTCTGCCACCGAAGGAAAGCTTTGAGCTGAAGACTATCGAACAGAACTTGGACGTTGACATTTATCCTAAATTAACTCTAAAAGTCAATTTCTGAATCACTTTTGTGCTTAATAATCACTACTTTGGGTAAAAATATATCCGCGTTAAGAAACCTGACAATCACTTGGATTATAAGACCACGTAAATAGAGAGGGAAAGAGAGGGAGAAAGGGGCTCTGTAATGCGAACTCATTCTTAGGTCGAACCAGCCATACAGGCGCAGCTCTGTACCGCAACCTTTCTAAACTGGAAGCCGTTGTTACAGCCGACCTCTAACATACATTAAAGGCAAGCTCGACGAAGTAGTGCCGCTGACGCCTTCCCACATTCTGATAGACACAAACGTGTACTTTCCGTGCCGCAAGAGTTAACGGTGACCGAGACGTCTTCAACCACAGCCGAGCTACGACGGCGAGCACACTACCGTAAAAGGCTGACGGCAGAGTTGTGGCAAAGATATTGAAAAGCATACTTGCTGTTGCTGCGTTCAGCTCGCAGCCGTCCCCCGGGTGCACTACCGCAGCTGAAGATGGACGACATCGTGATCGTGCATGACAACAACGCTCCGCCAATACAGTGGAAAACTGCATGGGACGAGTGACATTTTCGCACTACGTCACTGACGGCATCGCTAAAGCTTCCGTGATGCGAAAAAAATGGACAGGTGACGTGATAAATTACCTAGGGCGAAAACTTCACCTGCTGAAAGCAGGCGCGTGATGTTGGGCCCGCTGGAAGATGTAGAAAAGGAAGACGTTGAGTCGGCTGGCGTAAACTTGTGGCACGATAGCATGAACATTAGGTGTCCGATCGAGCAGAATGAACACGCACATATGCTCTGTCTAGGGCCCTTGGTCCTGAAGTCGCGATGGTTTCCCCAACATCTTTGGTGCCGATCCATACGGGAAGTTGCCTTTCGGAGCATCACGAGCATGGCTTCGGCGATTGACTACTTTAGAAAACCCCTGGCATCGTCATAAGCAGCGTTACGTTTGCTCTCACGCACTTGAGCGATCTGCTGTAGCCGCTGTCGCCCGACGAGACATCCTTTCCGGTGGCGGCCCGGCATTCGTCCTTGAGTGGCACTACCTACTTCCCTAGTCCATTGTCGCCCCAAACGATGCTTTCCAATTATCCCGACACGAAGCTTCACTGGAGTAACAGCGCCCTCTAGCACGAAAACCAAGCTTTCGTTCGACAAATCTGGTTTAACAACCACGGTAAAAAATGGCGACATTCCGTGTCAAGATAAGTACAAGCCCAGCACTTCCAGGTAAATACCAAAACATTATTTAAACGCGTTTGTATGTCGCGACTCACCTATAAAACGACCTAAAAATACCAAACATTTTCACTTACAAAATGAAGGCGCTCAATATTTCTCAGGGAACTTTATGAAATACAGAAATCCCTGGTCTTGGAAAAAAATGCAGGCATTGCTATTTGGGTCGAAACTGGGGCATTCGTTCTAAAAGCCACGATTCTACACCTAGGTAGCGAGACCGAACAGCGGACGTCTTTTAGCAGTTGCTTGAAATAATAGATGTGTTCCAAGCAAAAAATTAGATGGCGCTGAGTGCGCACAGGAAACGTCTGGCGTGTACCCACAAGGGAATGGAATCTCGCAAAATTATAACTACGGTTGCATGCATGAATCATGACCAAGACTCAAAATTCCTTCGAGGGACGCTCGATTGAGTTATTAAACATTTGTTTAAAACGGTTTTTATAGTTCTCCTCGGCTTCCTCAGTCCAAGTAGCTGCGAGAGATAAAATTTGCTCATACCGGTCGCTAAATTTTTTGCCACCGCTATGCCGCGCCAGGAAAGCTTCGCTGGTCATTCACCTTGATAGAGTGAAAAGGCCCCTGCGTTTCCTTCTGCTGTGTTACTTTTCCCATTGTCCTGTCTATTTTGCGCTTCGAAGGCATTTTTTTTCTTGACGCACACGAAACTTTGAACAGTGGAACCGAACCCGATTCGTGCCCTGCAGCAGAAAGCAAGAGCCAGTTATCTATTACGCGTGTGCAGCGTGTGCTGTCTTGCCACTGACGCTTCACTGTCACATGTGACTCCCGGCCATACGCGAAAGGGCGCTTTCATGCGGCAGCAGTTTTTAAAACCGCTTCCCACCAAGGCATGCTCATCTTTGCGTGAAGTTAACGAGGCCATATTACCCTGCCCAATCTGCTAACCCCACCCACCCCCTTGGCAACGGCCAACTTGACTCCACCAGTCACCTCACAACCAGTCGCACGCACGAAGCCCAAGCTTCGACCCCAACGTTACCGACTCCTTGCCATAAATTTAAAGAAATACCGGTGAAATTAACGGGTGCCCAGACGCTAGCCATATTAACCCCAATATCTGCAAAACACGGGTCAGCCCGTACGATTTATCAGTAATGGGCGCCGAACATCACCATATGCGCAATATTAGTTCGATGTACGTGGAACTCATCGTCATCCACGGCGCCCTCGGACTTCTTCATGTACAATTACCACCACCGTGTTCCGCCCGAACAACGTATGCTAACTGGCTTCTATGAAGCTCTCCAATAAATTTCTTATTCCAAGCTCCACTTCCCCTTTAGATCACCGCATTAGTCATCAAATCACTGCACTTCAAACATCAGGTTGTCAGGTACGCATTGACTGGACGCCCTTCATGAACCAGCGGCCCCTGGCGACAAAACACTTTGCTGCACGGAAGGCGCTGCTCGCAAAAGCCTCGGTGACCCCTCGGCACCGCCCTCATTGGACCACCCTAGGCATAACTGCCCAGATGATGACACGACTCCCGCACCAAAACAGTCCTGCAATGGTTTTACTGCTCAAGTAACTTCGGTGTACGTTTCCTATATATAGGGACCGCGTCCCGCTGCAGAAGCCACCACCACCGCTAAGGGGGCATCCAGCGACAGCGATGGTTCTTTGATTGATTGATTGATTGATTGATTGATTGATTGATTGATTGATTGATTGATTGATTGATTGATTGATTGATTGATTGATTGATTGATTGATTGATTGATTGATTGATTGATTGATTGATTGATTGATCGTGCGGTTTAACACCTCGAAGCTACACATGAGATATGAGGCCCGCCGCAGTGGAGGACTCCGAATTAACTATGACCACTTGGAGATCATTAACCGTGCGCCGATAATCTTCGACGCACGGGCGTCTTCGCTTTTCGCCTCCATCTGAAAAGTGGCCACCGGAGCTGGGATCGAATCCGTGTCCTTGGGGTCAGCAGTAAAACGCCTTAGGCACGCAGCCCCTAATTAACTAATGACTCAAGCTTTTACCGCAGGCCAGCGTTGACACAATGCTCTTCCCCGTCTTTGACTCGGGGTATATTACCGTTTTCCAAATAGTCGTTCAACATGGCTAGTAAGGTCTTTCGAGCTGCTTCTAGTGGCATTCAACTTTGGCTATCATATTCCGCTAGAAAAACTGCATTGGTAATACTTTGAAGGAACAATAGCAACTGGTATTTTCAACAGGTACTCAGAACAAAGCGTTTTGTTTTGTGCGTGACGGTTTGTAGCATTCTTGATCTCTGGCTGTCTTTCTTGCCTCCTATCAAAGTGCGCTGAAATAGGTCATCAGATTGTCCCTGTTATGTTCTTGTCGAGTTTTTTTACATGCATTGTGCTACAGAAGATTGACGTGTCGTAAGTAATAGAACTATTTCTGTCTGCAATGAAAACAGATCGGTGGCCTGGAAAAGCTTCCCCTGACGACAAGAACTTTTGCCACCCCTTTTGAAAATAATGCGTGTTTATTTGATCAATGTCGGGAATTGTGTGTCACTGCTATGGCGTGCAAAAGGAGTACAAAAAAGATTTTACTTGACATGCAACAGCCGCATGCAACAAATACGCGTCCGCAAACAGCTCCAAAATGCTTTTCGCTTCCTCTCTTGCGCTTATTTCTTCATTGCTGGCCTCTTCAGCGATCTCGTGAGTATTCATACTTTGGCTCAACATTGCTTGCTTTTCTTTATGAACGTTACTTAGGCATCTGCAAAGAAATAACAGTGCGCGTGTTTCGGTAGAAACAAAAACAATATTTGGGGAGATTCTTTTCTGCTGTGGAGTTAAACTCCCAAGCTATGATGGTTACGTTACCTGGGAATAAAAAGGGGCAGAAGGCGCGTTTTGGGCACAAAATACAGTAAATGCATACGTAAATCAGAATCGTAAATACAAGATCCTCCCATCAGAAAGCCCCTACTCCTGGCGCGGGGAGTAGCTACGACGTCGCGAACCCTGAAATATAAAGGGCAAGTATTCAACACGGCGAAGCTGCTCCACGAGCTTTCGAAGAATTCTGCTCCAACGTACAACACATTTCAGCGATGGGGAGGCTGCGAGGCTGATACGAATCTTTGAAGGGACACCGAAATGTAAAAGCAATTTGGCCTATATTCGTAGGTTCCTAGTGTCATGATTACAAATATGCAACTCGACGTAGCAGCATTTGCTTAATAATGAAGAAAATTCCGAAAATGCGATAACATATGCTTTTCCCCACTGCAGTTTGTAACATCTCGCGTCACGAATACGTGGGTTAAGAATGTCGGTGCATGGCAAAAACGCCGACGCAGTGATATGCAAGCGCTGAATACATGCACGCGTGACCTTATGTCGAAGATGTAGTTTTTCTTGCCATAGCGTTATATGCCCCATTAGGGAATGATGTTATGTGAGATGCTTCGAACTTACTAAGAATGTGAAGGCGAAAAAGTGGGACCTTCTGTTGATCTACCCTTGAGCGTTCTGTTCGACTTTGCGGCCACAGCCGTTACCGCTCCACCAGCCCTATGAGCAGCATCATCCAAAGCTCGTTGTGCTCACTCGCCTGATTGAGGAGCCACCTGTTCGCCCCTATCGGTACCTTCAAGCACCACCAGACAAGGCGGATCGTGTTGCACGTGCGGCAGCGGCCTATCATCCTCTAGCGTTGCTGTTTCTCTTTCCCGGCCCGCCCTATGTCCCCATTCCTTAGAGCCCTCCTCCGACCACCTACCCTCACTGCTGTCAACGCGAGAGGCAGTTATGAGGTCGTTCTTCGGCCTCTTGTTTCTTTGAGGCGTCAGCTTTCTAAGAAATCTATCGTACCAAGCCTTATCGAAAACACTGTGAGCGGTGACGTGACGCCTTACTTATGCTAACCAAAGCATGCGGAGAGAGGCCACGTGGCGTAACACGCAAAAAAATGCTTGGTAGTGACCATTATATTACGGAACATGAACGGATAAACTCCGTCGTACGCAGAGGCAGCCACCAAATGCAGAACTGCAGAGGTATGCCTGTGCCGAACAGGCGCATGGTTGCTGCACACGTGGGAAGCCAAGAACAGCCTTCGACAGCAAATCCGCAAATATAAGCTCAACCCCAACTTGCATTGTCAGCTTTCCCGGCTTGGCCGGAACATCGAGGATTATGCGCGGAAACTATTGCGGCAGAATTGGCATGCGGCCTGTGATCGCATGGAGAGATTGATAGGGATGGCTAAGACATGGCGCATCATGCGTTGTCGAATAGACCCTGCCGAAAGTAAGACCACGCAACGAGTCAACTTCAACGTTGTCCAACACAAATATAACCGCACGAACATATTACTTGTTGAGGCGCTTCAGGGTTTTTACATCGCATCTTCGGGCAACGAAACTTTCCTCCTTATTGGGGCCGTAAGCATACCGCCCTCGACCACCCCGTCATGTTAAGCAAGGTACGAAATGCCATTGCAGCCCTCCGGACCGGCTGCGCTCCAGGACCAGACGGCATCATAAACATAATACACCCTAACCTAAATGACGTCATCGAAACCGCAACGCGCTTCTTTAACGTGTGTGGGACACGGGTCACAATCCCGCTCAATGGAAAACAGCCAAAGCCACCACTATACCTAAGCCCGGGAAAAAGCTCAAAATTGATCATTTTCGTCCAATTTCTCCCACATCGTGTGAAGGCAGACTCCTGAAACATGCCCTATCAAACAGAAAATTGTCTATATTCGCACATCGTGGTTTGCTTCCGCACCAAACTCTCTAAATAAGGCATCATACTTCGACTGACACACGATGTTATTGACGGAACGCAGTGTTCATGAGATACCCGCGCCATCTTTGGACTCGACTTTGCTAAAATCCTACAATCACGTCAAACCTTAGACAATGTTAGAGAACCTGAACACTCTAAAGAAGAAAGGTTTACAACTGCATTCACGACTTTCTCACCGATCGAACAGCACCTCTCACGATTAGCGGTCTTGAATTCGGCAAAATCAATTTATGCAGTAGGAGAACACCTTAGCACCCCGTTCTTTCACCTTTCCTTTTCAACGTGGCAATGATCGGTGTGCCCAATCTCATAAGCAGCATAGAGGAGCTCCAGCACAGCTTTTACGCCGCCTATGTCATACTCTGGGTTTGTGGTGGCAGTGACGGTCACATTGAGGGAACCCTCCAGCGAGCCATAGACACAGTAAAAAAAGCGTTCCAGCCCTGGGTCTCAGCTGCTCACCCAAAAAAATCAAAATTTCCCTCTACCATCCCATCAGTAGGCGGAGGAAATCCATTTTCAATCCCCCTTGAGTTCAACTTTTTGCGGCCGGTCCGTACCGCATTCCTACCGGTTCGATGGGAGTGCCGCACGTCTCGCATTCCTATCGAGACCCATCCTCTTGAACATTCGAGTTCTGGTACTCCAGATACAAGTGAACGGACATTAACCCGAAAACGTGCTATCTCTCGAACAAGGGGTACATCAAACAACCAAGCTAATAATCAGGATGGCAAGTCGCAACCGCGGGATGAAGGAGTCAAACCTCGAACACATAGTACAAGCCTTCGAAGAAAGCTTTTTGATGTCTGCCACTCCATACCTGTGGCTGCAGCAGGCAGATGTAATTAAAATAGACTCTCCACTCCCCAGAGCCTCCAATATGGTCATCGGCCTCCCACAAACCACTTCAGCATGAGTATTTGAGCTCCTTAGTATTACGAATAGTTTGAATAAACTCATCAAAGCTAAACAGCTAGGGCAGCTCACATGACTGACCTACAGCAGAACGGCGCACCACATACCCAACTCATTGGATATTGGTCACCCCCACAGCGCGCCTACTAGTTTCGCGATCCCGTCAACGATAAAGGAAAACCTTTACATGTCCCCGCTACCACGTAACATGCACCCTATACATAACAAGGAGCAGCGAGAGGCCAGAGCCCGTGCTATGCGAAAGCCGAGTACGTCGCCTACGCGGACGTGTTCGACTACGCAAGCCGCGAAGCAATGGCCATAGTGATGGCGAACAGTGAGGGCCTTTCCGACAAAGCCCTTCCCCAACAAATCTCTTTCCGAATCAGCAAACTCTATCCACCAGGCCTTCCGCCATTCCTTCCGGCATAAGAATTTGTTTCCGCCTAAAGTACCTCCACATCAACTTTTGCCGGTCCTGCACGAATGGAGCCATCCGCCGGCCAACACCCGGCGCCCTGATTGGTTCCTACCGACATCCTACTGGCAAATTAGGGCTCTCAGCAAGTTTCGTGCTCAACAACGTGGCGGTTGCCCAAGCGAAACGAAGTGGAGGACGGTCGCGAGGCCTAGATGCGTCGGCTTGTATTACGTCCCTGCTATGTTGTGACTGTTTGATTCAGGGTATAAAACCACGAAGCATTTGTTTGTACCGATGGCAGCCTATGTGCGCGATGCTTAGTGTGTGACCAAAGAACCCGATGCAAGTTCAAACATACCCCGTGTCTGTTTTGGTGATGGCTGGTGGTTTTTTCTGTGTGTGCGTGCGTGTGTGTTTGAAGAAATTCATGCTGTCGCTTGTGCGCGCCGGCTTCCAAAATTGATAAAGGAGTGACAAACAAACGAGAAAGTAGACGAGCAAGCAGTGCCGCTACGACTACGGCGGGGTCGGGCGCTGATGCGCTGTACCCGCAATTTTCTGAGCGAGAAGCTTCCAAAAGTTCTGACCGTGGTACATCATGAAGCGAGCAAAAACAAAACAGAAAAGAAACAACTGCGCTGGTCCGTAGTATTTGAAGTGTCTTCATGATTCTGTTCACCGCGTTGACCACGACAATAGACACTGTATCTTTAAGTGTAACCGCGCGCCCGATTTATTACAGCGAGCTAGACATCAGACATCCACGAAGATTGCGCAGGCGGCAGCAAGTAGCATTTATTTGCGCCGATAGTGCCGTGTATGCACCGCGCAACAGTTTTTAACAGCAGGTTTGCGGCGAAGTGTTTCTGACACTATCGGGCGTTCTGTTTCGTGTGCGGGCGCTGATGGTGTGATCCTAAAGGCAGTGCTTTTCATGGGCATGGCTATGTATTGCACAAACATTATGCAGCTGTTAAACTCGCAAAACCGCCCTGAACAGCTGACAGTGATAGTTTTGAGAGCCATATATTGAAATATCAGTCAGTGACCCAGTCCACTCAACTATCTGGGTTGGGTGTGTGCTAGGCTGATACAGAGTACTCTTGTTCGTGCAAAGAGTGTTTAAGCAGTCACAGTGCATGTTTGTGTCCGTGAAGTAGATATCCTGTTCTGTGTTGCTCCTGGGGTAGACCTAGGGTGTTTCTTATGGATACAGTTCTACAGGGTTAGCCGAGGAGAAGTTTGGCCTCGTATGACACGCGGGTCCCCCGCAGCCAACAACTCACAGGCGGTCGTGTTTAGACCTTACCTTGTCAAAGCACGCCTGGCCAGTGTCCACTAAACCACTTATCTTTGTACCACACTGATCGAAAAGCCATCGGTGTAACCATCACGAAAGGAGTGTCTTGCTGATTTTATGCCAATCTCTAAGTTAAGCCATAGCCTTCATGCCAACTACTTAGATCACTGTATTTTATTTTGTTTCCCATATAGCTCCGCTGGTCATCCATTTTTGCAGAGCGTAATGGCTGAGACTATTTAGCGTATTTGGTGAAACGGCAAACTAAGTTTTTGAAATTGACATTTCCGTCTACTCGAGCACAACAAATATGTTTGTGTGCCATGTAGTTACAAGACAACCGACAAGCTAAATAAAGTAGGCTAATATATTGTGGGGCGAGATATCGTTGCCATAGGTACTTTCCTTTTTGCTTGCATCCGGTAAACAACTACCTCTACCTATAAACGAACGTGTGACTTTCTGGCCAACACTATGACGCTCACAAACAACAATAGTTCACCATGTGCAGTGCCAATTCACCTCATTGAGCTTGTTCCTGTGCGTATGATAGGCACTCGGTACAACGCAATTGTTATTTGCTTGTGTCCAAACATTTCCTGCATTTAGTAGAAAACGTGTGAGTGTCCGGCTAAATACTGCAATATCCTAAGTGCCCCACTTCTGTGATACTGTTATTGCTACTACGCCACTTTTTTATTAATTTCACCAAAAAGCGTGTATTTGCGTTTACTCTTTAAAAGACAATATACTCATACTGTTTTTCTGTTGCAGATCCCCTCTTTCAACCGCGAATCAAAATGGAAGTGGCCCGCCAGTTCCCTTGGGGTAGTATTTCATGTTTTCTGCCATTGTTAGAGCCAATGTGTAGCTAAGTGCTCGAGAGGACTTTTGAATGGCTCATTTCGAGTAAAGCCCCTCGTTACATTGAGGTGTAAATCTTTAAAGTCCGATTTCACTTTTCTTCTCAGCACACAGTGCAGTCCTATTAACGTGTGCTAATCGCAGTATGAAGTAGGCTCAACCAAAATATTAGCCAAATCTCCCTGAGCTCATCGACCTTGCTGCCAATCTTCGTGCTTCTGAATCTGCTTGGAGACTTTCTTCAAAGGTTTCGATGTCCTGTGGACGCAGAAAACTCCTCCTGCGAAACTCCATGCGCATGCGCAAGAAAACCAAGTTGGGGAGTAGTTACAAGTAACAGGAGGTATCGAAAAAGGCGCTCCTCTCACAGCCGAGACCACGAGGCGAGCTACTGCGGGAAGCACAGTTGAAGCGATAACAGCGGGCAGGGCCATTGGCGGTGCGGCGGAGGCAGCGCGAACGTGGCAATGTCAAACACCGGCCGCATGTTACTTTGGAATGGGTAGGCCAGAACAGTTTCTTACAATAATGTATCAGGGGAGAAGCTAGCGCTGCAACCACATGTAACCATCGGAATTATGGGAATAGTCTAGTTGTCCACTTGGCTTAGTAATTGGCTTAGCTTGCAATGTTTTAGCGAATGTGAAAATACGTAGAGTGCAGCAAAATTGCCGATAAAGTTGTTTGTTAAAAATGATAGAAAATTAAAAAAAACGTGCCGTAGCAGTGAAATGAAGCGCAATTCCCTCCGTCTCCTGTTTGCTTATGTAGTTGGAGTATTAAATGAAAAATATTATCTGCGATCGTCTGCAATCATCTGCGACTTTGAAAGACCAAGTCAGCTGTTGCAAAATACTTTTAAATTTATCAATACCTTGTGAAGGCACCTTTTAATCGTTCTATCATTCTTTTAAAATAACAACTTATCAGAACAGTTTGCAAATGTTATTGCAAATGTATACATACGACAAAACATTTGCACCGCTTTCTACCTATAACCACCCACCCCAGTGCAAATGTTTTGTAGGAGGTACACAGTACTGTGGCCGAAGAAACGGTCATAGTACTGGTTATCACGCACAACTACACAACTACTGTCATCAAAGCCTATTAAGGGACGAGTGGATTGTTCATGAACCGAAGATTTTCCATTGGCGCATTGAATCACCACCTACGACGGACACTTAACTGAATGGTCACCATCGACAATAAATAACCTCGGTAAAGACACTGACATAATCCTTCGCGCGGTGTTTTATTTTCGTAATGTACCAAGTAGCCAAAGTTTGTATTCAGCTTCAGCTCGAAATCGTGTGGACAACCGCTCTCTAGTTTCCGTTGGAACATCGTCGCCCACAGGAGTACCCAAGAACTAGCCGGCCGGGCACCGGCTACGGGACGATCAGCAGACCGTGAACAAACTGCTGCTTACATATCAGGCTATCACCCGACAGCATGTAGTACACTCCCGCTAGGTGTACCACCGTGACGCGGAGGTTAGGGGACCGGGTTCTCCGACAACCTGCCCCCGCGTCATTTTTCCTACATTTTACACAACTCGTGCCCCATTATACAGAGCCTTCGACGAGAAACGAGGGACAGCCTGAAACTCCTTAACCAATGATGACATAAAGGGCAGTACGAAGTAGCAACAAGACAGGTTGCAAGCCGTCGAGCACTGCACAGCACGCTCTGACTGCAACGCACTTCATCCTTCATTTTACTGGCGAGAGTTTACGGTACAATTACGGCCAACTTTTGCCGACACTCCCCAGTGGCAATTGTTCAATACACCCCTCTGCTCTATAACGAACACCTCCTCGAAAGTTTGACTCCCCACTATGCACAAATGCATTCGTGTCAAGACATTTTTTTGATAAAATATAAGCACTCTTTCTTATATCGAAGCATGACGGCTTTGGAGCCACACAGTAAATTTTCCAGCGACCCCATGTATACTATAAAAAAATACAGACCAAGCCCCTTCAAAGCCTGGCTTCATTTCTATATAAATTGCTGGGAAAGACATTTTTGGAGCCGTGATGTAGGCAGTCTGGAATGAAATTAGAGTTCCGAGAGGCTTTTAAATTGCAATTCTTTGTGAGGTGAAAGTGTGACACATCAGTCTATACGGATAGACTGACACGTTTCTTGTTGAGTATGCGTGGGATTGCTTACACCTCTAAAACAACGCAGCGCTCCTAGTCGTGCCAAATATTCGCGATGTGTGCACCGTGGCGAAGAGCTACATGCGGAGAAGGTTCTCAGCCGGTCAGCGTTTCGAAGCTCCGCACAAGACCTAATATTAGTAGACCCGCCCGGCCACCGGGTCGCTCTGGCATACCGCACTTGAGTGGTGATGGGATTGTTCTATTAAACAAAGAAAGACGTTTTGTACGTGTTCAAAGCATTGGCGATGCATAACCCAAACATTTAACAGCTTACTGTTAACAAAAAAAAAGGGGGGCCTTTTATTTGGGGCCATAAAGTGCATGCATGTACTGTGGAAAGGAAAGACTGGAAGTTGGCTTGTTTCATCCACACAACATGTATGCTCGGATTTTCGTATTATTGCACCGGTTCAGAGACAGATCAAGCAATTTTTGTCACTTCGTTGAAAGCGGAACAACCTTTTGCCTACACATGGACCGCTTTTCGTCCTCAGTTCCAGCTATGTTTTATTACATCAGCACAGTTTCTCATGTGACTTCTGGCTTTGTATTACGCCCAGCGTAGCTATTAAGCTAGCGTTGTGTGATTTTTCTGTGATATTTTTTTGTAAAGTTACCTAGTTCCATCCCTGAACTTCCAATTTCGACCAGTTGTTTTATGTGCACCCCTTATCTCACGCGGGCTATTTCCACACTCTGTTTTCTTGCTTTTCTGTGCATTGCGAAGAATATTTTTGTTTAGGCAAAAAGCCTTACAATGGCCCATTGAGAGCGAAACATAGCGTCGTCTGACCTCCGCGTACGTACAAGAAAACCCGCTCCTTCATAGGTGTTCTATAGGACAAGGTGTTCAAGAGCGCGGGCTGAGATTCGGCAATAGCGAGAGGTGGTCATCCACGCTAGTCGACCGCTGATTGAGAGAGCAGAAAACAAGCAGCAAAATTCATTATCGTCGTCAGATCTTCCTTAGGCAGGCGCAAGAAGCAAGAATGAGCAGCGGTGCAACGCGTAGGGGACAAATCGAAGCCATTCAAAAGCGCTAAGGCGGACCTCAAAATAAAGCATGTCAAGCGGCCTGACGAAAATGTCAATTGAAAACGCCAGGCAGAGGCCAGTCACCCTAGGTGTTCAAATGGGCATTCATGCCCTTGCATTCAGCACAAATAAGCAGTGCTTAGGTTGCCTCGAAATGATTACTCTAAAAGGTCACGAATAGCTTACCATTACATGCATCTTAACCGGGAAACCCATCCCGATGATTGTTTCATGACTGTATTTTCACTCTGATTTTTAGAGTGACTTGAAGGTGTTCCCGCAATTACGACTTTTTATATTTCCGTATCCCTTCATATTTAAATGATAACCATCACGTCAGTTTAGCTTTAAAGCACGCCGTCGTAGAATTATTCCCTGTGTAGATCTTGCATTATTTCGCACTTATGTCACATTCCTGGCATTGTATATGAAAGCTACGGGTGAGGTTGAACATGTAGGCACGCCACGTCTTGCTATCATTAAGTTTTCTTGGTATACATTTACTTCTATCTCGCCAGGATACTATTCTTTAGCTTTACACTGTGAGCTGTTAGGACTCTTGGTGCATGGCCGACGTACTCAGTTGATCTCCACTCAGGGCAAACATCGGGATCAAGTGGGTCCGAGAGCATTGTACATCATCCGAATTTAAATGAACAATGCTTCCGTTCTCGAGTAAACCTGATCAAAAAACCAGTTCGGGTCCACCCCCTTTCCTCTTTTTCCACGCTGTCACCAGAAGTGCACGCACCAATCAGGAAGGACCTGACAGTCACAAGAGACGAAAAACACTCGCTCTGAGAGGGCACCTTTCCCTCCCACGTAGGCGACGTGTCGTTGGCTAAGGGGACGTTGCCCTCAGGGGAACCAAGTCGTCACTACCCCAAAACTAGGCGTCGCACTAACGGGAGACCAGCTGGCGCTTCCCGCGTGCGGCCGCTGGCTGAATCAATGCATTCGAAATGATTACTACATTAAAGTGACGCTAAAGTGCAAAAGATAGTTGCCCTATATCGCTAGATTGTAGTGTCGGGAATATAAATAACACGTTCGCAGCACCAGGAGTTGCTTATTAACAGAGAAAATGGCAATGCGTGAAAACATTTCTTGACGCTACACATACTTTACCGCACTACGATTTGCGACGTCACACATAGAGAACGCATGCCGAAGGGGGATTTGTAGAGCTTCAGTAAGCGTTTTTCTGAAAGAAACAGTAAAGCAGCAGAGGAACGCAAACATAAAACGAAGAGGTACGGGAAATTTTAACAGCGGAGCAGTTTAAGCTTGAGCTTTGTCTGTTTGCGTAGCAAAAAAATGTCAAGAAAAAAACTGCGCGCCCTGTAAAGATTCACCGACGCAGCCGGCTTTCGCGCCTGCTCGAGTGGGAGCACAAGGGGCATATGCGCATGCGCACCCCTTAGTCTACAATTTGAAATGTGGCAGTGTTTCTTGGGCCAATAACAGAAATTGACTCAGCTTGCACTAGTAGTGCAAGGGTGGAAAAACGGTGAAGCTGGGGTCGACCTAGCTCTCCCCCCCCCCCCCCCCCCTCGGATCCGTTGTCAGTGTGGGCTTCCCTCACGGAGCACAGTGGAGATGGCGCGGCAAATTTACCCAGCGTTCCCCGCGCGCTCACGCCGCCCGGCGCATCGGCGTGACCCGGCTTTTAAAGATGATACTCTCTCTTGGGCGACATAAACCCAGAAATTTTGGTCTGTCTGTATCGCTGTCTGTCCGTCTGTCTGTCTGTGACTCGATTCAGCCACCCGGCCAAAGTAAATTATAGCCTGCGCAATAGTCTTATATAGTCACAGCTAAATCTACCCGTCTAAGTCCGGTGTAATGTTCATACTTGTGCACATTGTTAAAGAAGAACAAGACATTACACAAATATAAGACAAGAAAGTAATACAGAAGTGATATTTGCCCTGTTCCTTTATACAAAATCATACATGCTTGACTTTTGCGAAATTAAATACTTCATCAACTGCAGAAAAAAATTCCCTCCGCCGTCGCCTGCTGTCGCTCGCGCCACTATAGCTTCTGGCGCCATGTTAATAAATCAACCGGCAACATATACGAAAGGTTCCACTAGATAGGTTCCACGTTCTGCTTGCAACGCACGTGGAGTAGGGAAACGCGGTTCTATAAACGATGAAGGAGGCCGCCTCGATTCACGCGTGTCTTCGCCGTACGGCAGCGTTGGCATCGAGACACCCGGTTTTGAGCAGTGGAACGCGGGAAATTTAAAATGATTTAAGCAAACCTGTGGCGTCTTTACCTTGGGAGGAGCACGACGCAAGAGGAACAACATAAGAGGTGAGCGGGAGAGCGAAGGGAGGCATTTACTCGGCAAAAGTCGATAAATACTATCGTCTTTTGACGACATTTGCAACGAAAGGAGCAGATACGCGGCCAATTATTTCGTCTGCTTTAGCGACGACTTTTTTGGGCCTGTTTTAACGCAGCTTCGCATCATTGAGCGCTTCCTTCGCACGGCTTGATTGAATTGTTCGGCAGCACCTCCTTGGTGACCCGGACATGACAGAATTCAATGGTCGTACGGCAAAGATACGTTAAAGATTGGTTTTCAGGGCGGGAAAACAACATGAAGAGACCACATACAGACATCTGGCCGCTAGAGAGACACTACATTTTGCGCACTGCTTGCCACGAATGGGACTCCGTTTTCTAAATTAGTGAATACCAATTCGGTTGTGTTTTAACAGGTATTACAAAAGGCGAACGGAGCAGCTGGTTCTGATAAATAGCGATTATAAGAGTTCGGCAATCAGTTCTGGTGCTTCCACGCCCTGAATGTGACCCGCGCAAAGGGTGCAGACGATCTCGTTAGAAAAAACGATTCGGTCAAAATAGTCGACTGTGAATTGGGCAAAGACGGCCTTTTGAGCCTAGTGGGCGCATTTGTGGGAAGGGAACTCACCCGTTTCCTTTGCATTTACGCTCTTAATGACCCTCCGGCACGAAGTGAGCTTTTTTACCTCCCTCCGCCCTTTTTTGAATGTTCCATGGATGGACATGTACTCGAAACCGATTTAAATTATGTGATGTAAAAGAGTGACAGAGTGGGTGGGTGTACTGGGGTGATGTCTCGTCACTCATTTTAAAGTCGGGCGTTCGTGATTGTGACTTCGCCGACGCCGCCTCAGGATGGAAGTGGGCGATCCCCCGGTACACCAGATGGTGTGGTGCGTTTCAGGCCCGTCTGGACCGTTTCTATGTTTCTTGCGACGTACTTTCCCGAGTACAAAACTACGCCCTGACACCCGTCCCGCTGTCTGACCACGCCTTAGTAAAATGTGCAATCAGCCAAGATGTAAACTAAAAATAGGGCATACTGAATCCTCGTTGGATCATGAATGCCGCCATCATCCAAAATACACAATTTGTAGACCACGTGCAGGACGAAATTAAACGTTTTGAATTCCTCACGCTCGCTTGGAACAGGTGGGAATTTTTCAAAGTTAAAATTAAAAAACGTGCAACCACAATAGACAGGATTGAGGCTCCGAGAGGTAGGGCGGCCCAAAAACGTCTTATGTCCACGCTTCGAGATCTCATCGAGGCGGACAAAGAGATGCATGGGGAATTCCGTGACGACATCCGAGTAACAAAAAAAAGAGTTGTTTAACAAATTAGAGCATCGCTACTGGTGTTCCTTGGTCCACAGCAGGGAGCAGAGAGTTGAGTCTTTGACACAGCACTGTAAAATCCTCCGCAAACTCGATAAAGAGAATGCCAGCCGGAAAACCATTACTGAAATCCACCACCCAGGTCAGCTCGCGCGGGTACCGCAAAAAGTTGCAAGCGCTTTTCAGGACTGCTATTCCCGCCTTTTCAATTTTCAAACCGCATTCCAAAAAATTATGATGATTTAAGAGAAGCAATCAACTCTCCAATAACAGCAGCCGAGGTAGAATCCTTAATAAAAAGCCTCCAGAAAAACATGTCTCTATGTCAAGACGGGATTTTTTCAGGAATTTTTCAGGCGTCTAAAAACGTTTAAGCCCAATCCTCGCTCCATTCTTCGAGGACACACTGCGAAGAAAGATACCACCCCTTTCCGTGCGAAACAGCCATCTGATCCTCTTGCCCGAAAACACCCCAGTTTGTTCAACCCCAAGCACCTCGAATTACCGCCCAATCCCCCTGCTGTATTCAGACTACAAATTCCTGGCTCGGATACTCGCTCAACAACTCGAAACAGGCCTTAGTGCGGTGGTAGGCCCACACCAGATGTGTGGCTTTAAAGGCCGAAGAATAAACTCCAACCTGCGCTGGATGAGAACCACGTGCGAGGCGGAAGAACTAGGGTACGCTCCGCTGTCTGTGACTGAGCTCGACCTCAGGGAAGCCTTTGAGAAGGTACAATGGTCATTTCTGTTCCCACATCTACTGTACTGAGACACCATGTTGGAGTGGATTCACATTTGCTACACACAAACCACGACGAGCATAATCCTAAATGGTCAGGTAGGAATCCCCATCATGGTACAAAACTCGGTCTGGCAGGGAATGTCCTATGCCCGCATTGTTTTTGCCCTTTATCTGGAGCCTCTGTGTGGCATGGTGGCCGCTTCCAAAGGAATCGAAGGTCTTGTTATAGGCGGACGAGAACTCGCGAGTAGTCTGGCATATATGCCGATGACGTCCCCTCGTCTGATCACCGGCAACTTATCCAGGGAAAGTGCTCAAACTGGCACACCAGTTTTTTCCTTTCTCTGGGGCCGAGCTGAATCTAGAAAAATTAGAGGGGACCTGGTTGGGGAGCTGGGAACGCAAACCATGCAAGTGCTTCAACATATGGTGGTCTGACCGCGTTGAAACATATCTAGGTGTAGAGATTATCGTGGAACTTCGGTGGCACCTCGGTGGAAACTGAAAGTTGACGCAGCAGAATGGAAGCTTCGCCTATGGAGGACCCAGAACATCAATTTACACTAGGTCACTTTTGTGCAACGTGGTGGTTTACCCTGCAATCTTGTACGAAGCGCGCATTACCGCCATCGATGCCGGCATGGTACTGGGGCTACGCCGGTCATGGGGTGGTTTTTGTTTGGCGGTCGCAATGCGAACCGATGCGCCACACAAATCTCTTCTGGAGCGTGGAGGAAGAAGGCATTGTACTGCTAAATGCCAAACTCAAGCTCATAATCCAGCACTTCTTATATTTCCACCACCAGGCTGAGGCGTTCCTTCAAACGGCCATCCAATGCCTAGGCTCCCTCCACTTCAGGCCGTTGCTTGCCACATCAATTCATGTCGATTACGGCTCTCGCACTGCCGGGTTCTACAAGGAGATAGGTGGCTTCACTGCAGACGGTGCTTTCGGGGGAATACCTGCTCGCGGTAAAGCCGCCAAAGCTGTACTGATACTTGGTAGCAGAGACACTGCCGCCGCCACTGTGCCGTGAGCCTTCAGTCCCTCAGAGGGGATACGATGTGCTCAAGCGAATTAGACAATCACCCATTCCAGTCGGAAAAAAGGATTTTTATTTCGTATCTATGGGGCAGTGTTCCTAGTCATGGCCCATCAGCAGGAGCGGGGCTTCTCCTTTCCTTGGGGCGCAGGGTGCCTCGTATGTGGAAAGCGGGAGCCCACCGAACATGTTTTCTTCGACTGCAAAACAGCCATTTACTTGTCGGACGACATCCAAACGTGTTTCCGCACATCGTAGAACGTCACCTGGCCTAGTCTAAAGTTGGTATGCGTGGAAGCAGACCACGCCGTCATCCCTGAGTGCGTCCTCGGCATAGGCCTCCATGCCCTCTCGAAATCCAGGGAACAAGCAGTGGAACGCGCCAGTGGAGCGGCGGGCTATACGTTCCAAAGAATTCCTTTAGCCTTTGTTACGGCATAGCCTGAGATGCCTTTGTCATTGTTCTTCCTTCTTTGTTTCCTGTTTCTCTTGCTGGATTTATGTTCATTGTCATGTCACAATATGTATACCAAAAAATATAACCGACGCATCCGCTGTCAAAGACACTGCTGAATCATATGTAAGACTACCGGCGCAACAGCCATATTGTGATCTATGGATGTAAAAAAAAACGTCGTGTCACGCAGTTCGGTTGGCTGAGACGTGAAATGACGTCATTCTTTAAAGTTATTACAACAGTTGGGGCCACAGTCTGAACCAGGCCTAACACTCTGCATAACGTGTATATTTATGTGTGAATAAAGTTATTGTTACAAACAACGCGATGATAGCTCAATCAGATGGACTCCGGTTTCATAACGCCAAGGACCCAGGTTCGATTCCCACCAGGGGAAACGTTGTTTTCTTTCTAATCGAAGGTTTTCTTTTCGCGTTGAACAACCTACCGCGGGGTTAAACAGCTCCGTTGTTAAAATTAGATGACGATTCCGGTGGACGGTATAAGGTACACAAAATAACGCCATTGTGACCGAAGCGAACGCAAGAGCAAGCAATTTCTGAAAAGGGCATTACCAGAAAAACATGCGAGTGCAAATCGACAAACACACCAAGTATACGTACAGTCTTTGTCAAAATTTTGTGGGCCACGGCGACCGTGACCGGAGCAGGCACGCGGGGGAGCAGGGGCGCTGCGCTTGCCGCTGTCGGCTGGTTGCGTGACCAAAGAGAGCGAGGGGAACTTTTGCTTTTGCTTTTGTAGTGTGCCCGGAGAAACAAAATCTGCGCAAAGTGCCTGCGCTGAAGCGAAGTGCACCTGCTCTGAGAAACCGGCCCCGCTGCAATTATCGCGCCAGCCGTACTACGAAAGGAAGCGTGATAGTTCCCCTCGCTCTCTTTAGCCGCGTAACCAGCCGACAGCGGCAAGCGCAGCGCCCCTGCTTGCCCGCGCGCCTGCTCCGGCCACGGTCGCCGTGGCCCACAAAATTTTGACAAAGACTGTACTTGCTTGTTGGATAACATTGTTTCCGTGAGCACCGCAGTTTTAGCGTCGTAGTCAGAAATTACTGGAGATAGCTAATCACATTTGCTTATTAAGTTCTGTATGTTAGTAAAAAAGATAAGAAACCTTAAGCTGCACCCAACTGGGTTGCAACTGCGGGACTGTTATGACGTTGTTATGCTGGAGATTAGTTGACAAGCAGGATGATCGATTGGCGATGCGGATTCAGTTCTCGGATTGAGTGCAATAAACAAAACATTTCTTACCATTTACTAGCTTGCGATGACGTAAAGCGCACTGTTGCCCACTGGCTTTCGCGATTTTGTCGATAGGCTTTTTCTTGTGTTTCGAGTTACCTTACAGAAGTCCTCACGGGTATTAATTCTCGTGGATTGGAGTTAACGTTTCTGCGAAGAAATCGTGACATTTACGTTGGAGAACTTTACTATTATTCAGTTATTGCTCTGGATTTATCGCGCATAAAACGGCCGAGCCGATGTGCCCTTTCGATTCCGTCCTGCGCTACCTGAATTTCAATATAAGAGGAAATAAGCGTGCGTGTTAGCTCCTCTGATTTCCCCCACAATTTATTTGGGTTGTCAGCTACACCATAAAATACTAAACTGTCACGGCGCGCTCTATCTTAAAGATCGTCAGGGCGATAACAAAGTTCTGCATTTTCCGAACACAAGCTCCTAACATGGTGTTACAATTTTGAACAAGACCCGTTAACACGGGCTTCAGCAGCAACCAGCCTTGTGTTAATGTTGGACAAAGTGTGCTCGAGGACTTCTTGACTCAACTTCACTTCATCAAGAACCTTCATACGTTCGCCGTGGCACGAGTCTACGTGAGCAGTAATTGCTTTGAAGAACGTTCAGCAACCCATCGGGTGGATCGTTAGTAACGTTATCATCTGGGCAAGGGTTAAGCTGGACATCGCCGCACAGCAACATCTTCACAACAGGCAAACATTCGCAAGTCATGGCAAAAATAGCACTAGGGCACGGGAAGAGCAGCACGAAAGCGTTGCTCGACTTTTAACAGCGAAGCTGTTGTTACTGGCCGTAATTCCCGCGTTGCCAAAAACTCCCCGAGCGGATACCCACTTAGGAAGTATGGCCAAAAAAAAAAAAACGCCCGTTCGCGGTAATCGTGGCAACACTTGCTCGGATAAGACACCTTGTTTGGCAGAGGTCACCGCGGCCGCCGCGTTCTTACGAATAAACGAATGGGCAGCGAACGTCTCAACATACGAAATGCAAAGTAAGCAGGCTCACAGACAACACATACAGAAGAAGTGCATTTCGTATGTTGAGACGTTCGCTGCTCCATTCGTTTATTCCTGTTAATTCGTACGTGAAGTGTCCGTTTTCCACCAGCTTCCCACCGTGTATTTTTTCCAATAGAATGAAGTTGGTTATTGCTTTGCTTATTAGAAAAGAGTTTGTCGCCTGCGGTACCGCATCTCCTGTTACTATGAAATGTTGCTTTTGTGTTCTTTTCTTTCTTCTTTTTTTTTTGGTGTGGAAAGATTATGAGCAGCGCAACGTCCCGGAAGTTTGTACGCACACGTATAGTGCCCTTCCTCCCTGTTCCCGCCCCAACCCGCAAACTTATCTCGTAACAAGGGTGCACTGTAGCACACCTTCCGCACCGATATAAGGTGCGTGCTTCCAGGTTGTACGTTACTCAAACAAAGGCTGATCAACCATTTTCTCAAATATAATAGAAGAGCGTACTTCTATTGTATATAGTATACTGTATATATATATATATATATATGATTTTTATATATATAAATATTATAACCGCATATTACACCTAATCATTTTTTTAGATTAGATAGTATTTTGCAGCGAACCATACTTGGGATCGTTTATTTGTAATTGCTTTAACCTGCCCGAGTTCGGTTTGATGTCAAAGGGCCCAAGAGAAGGAACGCTGCACCAACACCATGGTACAAAAACACGTCGCCAATCTGTGTAGCAGCCCCGGGAGTTGGGGCCGCATCGTTCCGGGGAGCCCCCGATGAAGACCCAGAGGAATGGTTGGAGAAGCTGGAGCGCGTGCGGATCTTCAACAGGTGGGACGAGAAAAACCCGCATGTTTTCTTTACTTGGGATGCTCGAACTTGGTTTGAAACCACGAAGCGCTTGACAACTGGACGCAATTCAAAGCGAGTTCCTTAAGACCTTCACGCCGTAGTGAGAAAAGAACGAGCTGCGATTTTACTGGAAATGAACGCACACCGAACGAAGGAGTCGTAACTTCGTCAAAAATGAAGGACTTTTCACGTCGAAATACGATAAAATTATATTAAGCAAGATTTCTGCTTTCACAAACCGTCAATGACTGAGGGCCGTGGAAATAAACCGAAAGGCATACGCCAAAACCGTGAACGAAATGTGCCTGTATTACATTAACACTATACGATTAGGAGAGCGGAAAATTTCGAGAGACAAACCCGTCGCCATGAGTGACCAAATCACGGCTTTGGAACTCGCCGTCGAGCCCCCGAACCACTAGACCACTCTGCGGTGTTCGTCGCCCCCCTGCCACACCGTTAAGATCGCCGTCCCGAGTAGCCAGCGCCTCCAACAGCGGAGATCGTAGGGAACCCCGAAATCCTTTCTCACTGCGGGCCCACTCTACCGTCGTGCCATAAGAGTCGGATCGGTCTCGTCGACTGCCCCCCCCTCAACTGATCACGTTCTTGAAACAGCCTGGCCATCCGTTTCAACCCTCGCTCGCCCTATCCCTACACACGACCCGTAGAACGCTGACTTCGCTGGAAGTCCCCCACCCACCGGAAATAAGCACTTGGAGGGTTGCCAGGCGAAAACTGAAACCCTCCCGACAAGGACGTGAGATTTACGACATCCTACCGACACCCGACCAACTGACGACTCGAACACGACGACAGCAAGGGACACGAGACACGTCCGTTGAGGACCATACGTCCATCCCGACCATCCCACGTACAAGGATCGACCGAACCCGGACTCAGACGCGCATTGACGTCAGCCATCGCTTGACGTATCTGTTAAGTGTATTGTATAACCTGACTATTATCGTGGATGCCAGCTACTGGATTGTATACTCAGGGAAAGCAATCTAATGCTTTTTGTGTTATCTCACTGCATGATATTCCTTTTTTCGATTTTGCTGTGAACCCAACTCCCCCTCTGTAATGCCTTTGCCAACTGAGGGTGTACAATAAATAAATAAATAAATAAGGTATAAACGTTATATTAAAAACAATATTTTGTTCTAAGACCCTAATTTTGTCTTTCAGCCGTAAAGGCAAAATTTTGTCCACTGGGTTGAAATCATGGAAAAACGAACCACTGTATACAGTTGTGTACTATCAAAACCGGAGGAAAATTATATAACGCGACGTACCCAGGAAATTGGTACCGACACGCAGGTTGCCTGTCACCGGTAGGTGAATTTTACGAACTGTACGTGCTTTTCTTACGTGTATAAGGAAAACAAAAATGAAGTTATTCGGGATGCAACTTTCAAACTTTATATTTTTAGTTATAATTATTAACATTTCTGACCGCGCCTTTATGTGTTCTGTCGTGCGCGTGGTGTACTATTGTAAGGCTTTGGGAAATGGCAAAGGAATGTGTAAGAGCAATAATTTTATGGTCGAAATATTTTGTCGTGCAGAAATAGGGAAGACCGGTATTTCTTCTTTCTTTAATTCATGCCTCAGGGGATCTATTCTTTCCTACGAGGGAATACATGGCTAGAACGCTGCTACACAACATAATTATCTGTTTCCAAGTAGCTGGCCTTGCCTTTCCTGCAGTCGATGCTAATACTTATTCCTACTGTTTAAGCTCAGAAGAATAAATATTCATTGAGCTCAATGCGTCGGTATGACAACAAAACACAGCTTATAAATAGTAACGTGAATAGGCAATCATCATTGGCTCAAGATGGTGCCAGTGAGGTTTACGATGAAAGTGTTCGGTTCTTAAATGTTTGTTCTGATTACCCCTAGATATTAAAACTGTTCGCAGCATGTCTGTAGGAGCTATCCCGAAAGCTTTACTGACAAAACCCAGGATTAAAGATAAACGGAGAGTACTTGAGTCATTTGAGGTTTACAGGCAACGTAGTATTGCTGACTGAGACTGCAGAATACCTGTAACAAATGCTTGAGGAACTACAATCAGAAAGCATTCCCGTCGGGCTAAAAATAAATATTAATAAATCCGAAGTAATCAGGAACAAGCACACCGTAAGCGCCCTGTTCAGCTTAGTAGACGAAGTGCGAGAAGACGTAAAAGAATATAACTACCTCGGACAGATGGCTAGGGCTGATCCAAACCACGAGAAAGAAATCCCGCGCATAATAGGTATGGGCTAAGCAGCACTCGGCAAGCAAAAGTTGCAGCGATGGCGTAGAGGTAGAACACCCGTCTCGCGTGCAGAAGGACCGTGGTTCGAATCCCGGTGCCGGACAATTCCCACCGGATTTAAAAAAAAAAAAAAAAAAAAAAAAAAAAAAATCCGCGTATTGATGGAATTGCACAAAGGGGCTTGGGGTGCGGCCTGACCCCGGCGACCATTGCCGGTAATGCACTCCCTCACCAGAGCAGGATTGGCCACCCTGGTGTAGTAATGGCCACAACCTCCCATGAATACGCCAACTAACCCTCGGCCCTCAGTCCCCAGCGGCTGCGAAGCAACTGACCACGGCGGCGGTCAGACCTGTGACGCAGCAGAGGGTGCTAAGAATCACTGGATCCGGACAGGCCGCCAATGGAATCTGAACCTGGCAACGTTTAACGCACGAACCTTATCTAGCGAAGCAAGTCTCGAGGTGTTGTTCGAGGAATTAAAGGGCATTAAATGGGATGTAATAGGGCTTAGCGAGGTTAGGAGGGCAGGCGAAGCCCTTACGGTGCTGAAAAATGGACACGTCCTATGTTACCGTGGTCTAGAGGACAGAAGAGAACTGGGAGTGGGATTTCTAGTCAATAAAAGCATAGCTGGCAACATAGACGAATACTATAGCATTAACGAAAGGGCAGCAGGTCTTGTAATCAGGCTAAATAAGAGGTACAAGCTCAAGGTGGTGCAGGGCTACGCGCCCACATCCAGCCACGACGACCAAGTAGTGGAACGCTTCTATGAAGATGTGGAATCGGCAATGGCTAAAGTAAAAACACAGTATACCGTAGTTATGGGGGACTTCAATGCTAAAGTAGGCAAGAATCAGGCTGGAGACAAGGCAGTTGGGAACTATGGTCTGGGCTGTAGAAATAGCAGGGGGGACCTACTAGTTGAGTTTGCAGAACGGAATAACCTACGCATAATGAATACCTTCTTCTGTAAACGGGAGAGTCGGAAGTGGACCTGGAGGAGCCCGAATGGGGAGCACAAAAATGAAATAGACTTCATATTATGCGATAACCCTGGCGTCGTGCAGGATGTGGAAGTGCTCGGAAGGGTAAGGTGTAGTGACCACCGTATGGTAAGATCCCGAATTAGGCTAGATTTGAGGAGGGACCGCAACAAGCTAGTACGAAAGAAGCCGATAAATGAGGTAACAGTAAGACGTAAAGTAGAAGAATTCAGGATCGCGCTGCAGAACCGATATTCCGCTCTTAACGAGGAAGCCGAGTTACGACACAGGAAGCCAGCGACAACCTTACACGCATTATTACGGAGTGTGCAGTAGAAGTCGGGGGCACTATAGCTAGACAGGATACTGGCAAACTTTCACAGGAGACGAAAGATCTAATCAGGAAACGGCAAACCATGAGAATCTCCACCGCAGCTGACAGAATAGAACTAGCGGAGCTCTCCAAGCTAATCAATAAGCGCAAGACAGCTGACATACGGAAGTATAATATGGAGAGGATCGAATGCGCTGTAAAGAACGGAGGTAGCCTGAAAGCAGTGAAGAGACGTCTTGGCGTGGGGAAAAATCAGATGTATGCACTTAAGGATAGGCAAGGCAATGTCATCACAAATAGGGATAAAATAGTCACAGTGGCCGAGGAGTTCTATAGGGATCTGTACAGTAGCCAGGACATACAGGATAATGCCGAACGAGACAGTAGTTCACAGGAGATAGACATCCACCAGTAACGAACGAAGAAGTAAGGAAGGCTTTGAAAGAAATGAAAGGGGGCAAAGCACCTGGTGAGGATCAGATAACAGCAGACCTCTTGAAGGATGGCGGAGAAATTGTACTTGAAAAACTGGCAAACCTGTATACGCAATGCCTAATGACCGCAATGGTACCGGAATCTTGGAAGAACGCGAACATCATCTTAATTCATAAGAAAGGCGACATGAAGGACTTGAAAAATTACCGGCCGATCAGCTTACTGTCAGTCGTCTACAAGGTATTTACCAAGGTAATCGCTAACCGAATTTCTGCAACCTTAGATTTCAGTCAACCTAAAGAACAAGCAGGGTTCCGTAAAGGTTATTCAACAATGGGCCATATTCACACGATCAATCAGGTGATAGAGAAGTGCGCTGAGTATACTGAACCCCTATATATAGCCTTCATAGATTATGAGAAAGCATTTGACTCGGTCGAAACCCTAGCAGTCATTCAGGCATTACGGAACCAGGGGGTAGATGAGCATTATGTAACAATACTAGAGGATATCTACAATGGGTCTACAGCTACGATCATCCTCCATAGGGAGAGCAGTAAAATACCTATAAGAAAGGGTGTCAGACAAGGAGACACAATCTCTCCAATGCTATTCACAGCATGTTTACAAGAAGTTTCAGAACGTTGGATTGGGAACAGGTGGGTGTAAGGGTTAATGGAGAATACCTCAGTAACCTCAGATTTGCTGATGACGTTGCCTTGCTAAGTAACTCGGGGGACGAATTGCAAAGCATGCTTTCCGCACTGGGCGAACAGAGTAGAACCGTGGGACTGAAATTAATATGCAGAAAACTAAAGTAATGATCAATAACCTCGGGACAGCACAGCGGTTTGACATAGGTGGCGAGGCAGTGGAAGTGGTAAGCGAATATATCTACTTAGGCCAAGTTGTGACCCCAGATCCAAACCATGAGGCAGAGATAATTAGAAGGATCAGAATGGGGTGGGGTGCATATGGCAGACATTCTCAGATAATGAATAGCAGCCTACCATTGTCGCTGAAGAAGAAAGTGTATGACAGCTGCATCTTACGGTACTCACCTACGGGGCAGAAACTTGGGGCTCACTAAGAGGGTTCAACTTAAATTGAGAACACTCAGCGGGCAATGGAGCGGAAAATGATAGGTGTAACATTAAGGGACAAGAAGAGAGCGGAGTGGGTGAGGGAGCAAACTGGTGTTAAAGACATATTAGTAGAAATTAAGAAGAAGAAATGGACGTGGGCAGGACATGTAATGCGAAGGCAAGATAACCGCTGGTCATTAAGGGTAACAGAGTGGATCCCTAGAGAAGGCAAGCGTTGCAGGGGCGGCAGAAAGTTAGATGGGCAGATGAGATAAAGAAGTTTGCGGGGATAAATTGGTCACAGTTGGCACAGGACCGAGGCAATTGGAGAATAATGGGAGAGGCCTTTGCCCTGCAGTGGGCGTAGATAGACTGGTGATGATGATGATGATGAAGCAGCACTCGGCAAGCCCTCCCAAATAATGAAAAGTAAGCTACCTCTATCACTCACAAGAAAAATCTACAACCAGTGCATACTGCCCATGATGACATACGAAGCTAAATCTTGGGGCCTTACTAAACAAATGGAGAGCAAACTTAGGTCGGCTCAAAGGGCCATGGAATGAATAATGATAGCAGTAACACTTAGGGAAAGGAAACGAGCTTCATGGATGAGGGAACAAACTCGAGTAGATGATATTATAGTTCAATTTAAGAAAAAGAAATAGGACTTGGGCTCGCCATGTAGTGGGACGAACCGACAGCGTTGGACAATTATGATAGCAGAGTGGATACCAAGAAATGGGTCTAGAATAAGGGGAAGGCCAATAACACGATGGAGGGATGAAATACGGAAATTCAGTGGGCAAACGTGGACACGAGGGGCGCAGGGCAGGAGCTGTTGGAAGTTAATGGAGAGGCCTTCGCCCTGCAGCGGGCCTGAACTGGCTGTTGATGATATGTCAAAAGTGTTTGGTTATTCGAAAGGCCAGACAGCATAAACGGAGAGGCGACAATAATTTTATGGGCGAAGCAACTTAGGGGCTTTGGCTGTAGGCGTCTCATCTCGTCCTCGTCTCCTGTCACGGTATTTTCATGTAGTCACGGTAGTAAACAATGGGACACATGTTTTCCAACGCTCAACGTAAACAGTAAGGCGTATAAAAGGACGCACCGGGACACAAGTTTTTCCAACGCCTCGCTCTAGAACGTTTCATCTCAATAAGCGAAAACACGCACTAAAAGAACACACCCAGGAAAATCGTTTTTCGTTCGCGCTTGCTTGACTGCTTGCTTCTGCTTCGCTCCGTACTCGCTTTAATTTTAAAATGTCTAGTTTTCCATTTCGAATTTCCCGCCCTCCTTAGTCTTCGTAATTGGGATGTCGCGTATACCAGCGCGCGCCATGTGAGAAGAGAAAAACTTGCAACCTCTGAGTATGTTTGTACACTGCACGTTCATGGGGCATGTTCGCGTATGTGGACATGCCCCGAGTTTTTTGTTTTGCAGCCACACTCCCACCCGTAACAATCTATCTTCCCTGCAGTGCAAGGCGAATTTTTACCTGTTGGACGTTTGCCCTTCATTGGAAGGTAAATTTGAGATGAAGAAAAAGTCAAAACATGTTTCAGTATAAAGTACAGTAATCCCTCGTTATAACATGTCAGCGCCACGGCAAAAAAATTCGTTATAAGCGGTATTTTGATATAAGCGGATATTCAAGAAAACGAAAGTAGTTGAGTTTTAATGGCGCCACAAGTGCGCGGAATCAAAATACAATGTATTCAGTGAAGCAAAATTTTATTCAGGTGCAAAAAAAAAGGCAGTAATTTCTGGCTTGTTTCATTTTCTGGCTGGGCGCGAGCAACCACCGCCTCCAATTTGACCAAACAAAACTACGGTCCGAACTCCTCGCAGGACTGCAGAACGACGTCGTGGAACGCTACGAGAGTTTCGCGCTGGAAGCGGTTGCAAATTCTTACGGCTCATATCTGAGGTTGTGTTTGTTGAGCTCAAAACGAATGGCTCAACCGGTCACGGCTTCATTGTAGGTACAAACGGGGTACAAGACAATCTTGGAAACTGACCGGTTTTCTATTAGGGGCTTTGTATGATTGCTGGAGATTTTTTTCTCGAGGTGTGCAGTCATGAAGTTTGCCAAACAAGAGATTTTTTGGCGCCCGCATCTCGACGACACTTTTAATTCTACGCTTCGACTGTCAGTGTTCGCGCACCGTCGCGCCCACGCCATTTACCAACGTCTAGGAACAAAATTCAATCACCCTACCACGCATTTGGGCCATTTGTCCTACGTCGCATGGCCCAAATCGAGCATGACCACCTCGATAATCGCCTGCAAAACACCAGCTTGTTGACCTGCCATATTGACCGCCTTACTCGCCGCTGGGTCGCCGCCGCTGGGCGACGCCTCCGCGCGCCACTTCGCTCTAAGCGGGTCCACCTCTTCGTGCGCTTCGAGTAATGCGGAGTAAAATGCATGCGTTTGGACTGGGACCAGAATAAATTTCGAATAAAGCAATATTTCGAGTAAAGCGATTTCTTTATATAACGAGGCATTACTCTAATTTCCTATGCAGCGCTGATACAAAATAAACGTTTTCCGTCTGTCGGCACTTACAGTACCTCCTAGCCCATAAATTATTATGCACAAATTAAGACTGGCCACCGAGCTGCCCATTTACACTTCCAGACGCTGCGGGAGCAGCTGCGATGTGTTCCAGGGAGTAGCTACAGTAATTTATTTCTGTCCAAGAGGGACACAAACTTTGTCGTTGGCTTTAAAGGCGCCTAGGAAAGTTTTTTCACTAGCCATGATAGACTGTCTACGGTGCGGCGGTCTGGGCGATCCTATCTTGAACGACGTTACCTCATTCGACATTATTAACAACTTAGAAGGCGTTTCTCGCTGTGGCTTTTGCTGGTGCCGACACGCATAGGCGAGCACCAAAGCGGATTGATGGGCGAAACCGTGCAATTATCTTCGAGTGTCTGTGTGAGTGTGGACTTAGCTGACAACTAGATATTATGTACCAGCAGGTACAGGACTACCTTTTCACGAAAACCCGCACAAATCTTGTTTTTAAACACTGTTGTTGGCGTCCGTCGCCTACATTTCTTTTTACGTGTTTCGTCCAACATGAAGCTGTTTGATGACTACCTAATTAAAGCTACAAAATCTGCACCTGTAACATTTATGCAATCGGAACACAACTTTTTCCTTATTATTGATATTCTAAACCTTATTTTCCAAGTTTCATTTAAAGCGTAAGCCAAAATACCCATATATTGCCGTGACCCATGCCTTTTATTTCTTTACACGCGTTTTGTCACCAGCGCCTGGCCGCGCGCTGCTATCTTGTGTTTTAGCACCGGGGCATATGGACAATGGCGTTCTTAATTTCCGACCCAGCTACCCAAAGGCTCAGTAATGGTCCATCCGGATTGACGGCGAAGAAGTGGGTTCCGAGCACATCTGGTGTCTGCGGAATGCTGCTGACTGAAACGCCCTCCTTCAAAATTCACAGAAACGTCCCGGTTGGGATTGTATGACTTCCCAATATCCATGCCTGGGCAGCGCGGCATTTCTCCGAAAACAGAAAGCACAGACAGACAGACAAAGAACTTTATTATAGGTCCTGAGGGACTATCCTGGATGGCCGCTAAGGGTACTCTTGAGGTAGTCGCTGGCCACACCCGCGTAGAGGGTGATAGACCTTGGTCTTCCGCCCCTTAGGCCCTCTGGACAGCCAGGAGTTGCTTGTGAGGATCGTTGCTCGAGAGAGCACTCTTCCATTTGTGCTCGGTGCTGAAGTCCGTGGCCGTACGTAATGGCGGGCATTGTCAGAGCATGTGCTTAAAGATGCAGTAAGCATCTGAGCAGTTAAGGCAATGAGGTTAGATGGAAGGCAGGATAAGGCTGAGCCTGCTCCTAGAGGGAAACGTATTCCACTAGCATTCGGTAAGCAATGGATTGGGATCGCGTGAACTTGGGGTGACGTGACCGGAGTGCCCTGCGTGATAGCTGATAATGGGAAATGATTTCATGGAAAGTGAGTTAAGGGTCTCTGTACTCACCCAGCCTGTCACTCGTGATAGCGTTTCGACCAGCGCGGCTCGTGAAACTTCGCGCACGGTCGTTGCTAACTCGTTGACGTTGGGAATTCTGGGTGTACTGCGTATCCCATGCGCACAGGGAACCACGTAATGTTGTGCAAGGCTTATTCGCTGAGTGTGGTGATAATTCGGCTGCGTCTATCGCAATCCTCCCCAACAAGAAGGCCCTGGCCGCGGAGCGAGAGTCCGTATATACGTTGGGTCGTCACAAGTCTTGCACTGCTTGAGCTATCGCCCACCTGCTCAGCTACGACTGCAGTCGGGTGCTTTGATGGTCGCCGCGGTAGATCAGTTCCCTGCGAAGTCCACGCCTGCCGTCGTGAAAGTGCGGTGGTCGCAATGCTGGGCCAGCGTCTACAAACCGCCGTTTTTGTGGGGTTTCTTCCTGGCGTGTTGTAGGAGCGCTCGTGCTCTGGCTGAACGTCTTCCCTCATTGTGCTGCGGATACACATTCCGTGGGATCGGCTCAACGTGTATGATTTCCCCGTATATGCGGGGAAAGGTGGACGGGTATGTTTCTTCAGGTCTTTCCGCTCTATAGCCCAGGGTGCGCAGGATCTGGGGAGCCGCTATCGCTTGGAGAAGACGTTGCGTCTGGGCCCGTGCTCTGTGCTTCTATAACTACATCCAGGGTATTGTGCACCCCCGAGGAAGTTCCACATTTTTGTAATTGCCGTGATGGGGATACCCAGGAGTCTCTTGATGCTCCAATTGCGCATAAGTGTATTGATCTTTGTTTCCTCCACTTTGGACCAGTGAAGGTGCCGCTTCCACATAGTTTATTGTGCTCATGAGGAAACCATGGTGTAATCTAAGCAGGTTGCTTACCGTAGGCCTCCACGTTGGTTGGATCACGCGGATGATGAGATCTAATCGTGTTCTCATGTTTTAGTGGTCAGCTTCTCGATAGTTTTCATATTGCTTCCCTGTGCTTGTATAAGGAGCTCCAAGGATACGAATACATTCCACTTTAGGGATGGGTTGGCCATTCTTTGTATGTAGGAGAGATGTCCGTTGCTCCGGTGGAAGCATGCTGCGTCCGCCTTTTCGAAAGGCATCGGTAGAGAAGAAGCTCAGATTTGGAGGGTGATATGTTTAGGCCACGTTCCTACCAGGAAGCTCTGTGTGACCTCAAGCGCTTTGTATAACCTGCTGTTCGATATCGGCATTGGACCTGCCTCGGCTCCACACCATGATGTCATCCACGTAGAGCGCATAATGTAGGCCTGGAATCTGTGCGAGTTGCTCGGACAGCTTCTTCATTGCAATGTTAAATAACACCGGCGAGATGATGGCCCCCTGTGGTGTGCCTTGTGCTCCCAGAGTGCACTCGTAGACTTGATGTGCTCGATTTTTAGCGTGGCCTTCCTGTTCCGGAGAAAAGTTCGAACATAGTTGTGAAAAGGTTTCCCCCGGTTCATCTGTGATATGGGCTGCCGGAGATACTGTGTGAGACGGTATCGAACGCCTTAGTAAGGTTCGAGGGCAAGGATGGCTCCTACATCCTTGGTGTGACGGTCGATGATACGCTGCTTTGATCGTAGCATCGCATCCTGGGTAGAAAGGCCTGGGCGAAAACGCAGCATGTTAAATGAGAAAAGGTCGTTGCTCTCAATATATTGAGATATGCGGTTGTGTATAACGATGCTACGATGACCTTGCCCACACCCAAGGTAGGTGACATATGTCGGAGGTTCTCGGGTGGGAGAGGTTTTCCGGGCTTGGGAATGAGGATGACCGACGCCAGTATCTATGCATCAGGCACCTCTCTCGTGTCCCATACGCGGTTGGCTTCTTTGGTGAGTAGCGTGACCGAAGCACTGTCAAGGTTGCGTAGTAGTTTGTTGGAGATGCCGTCTGGCCCCATGGGACTACCCCCCGTTTAGTTCTTGTAAGGCTGCCCATATCTCCTGTTCTGTGAAAGGGGAGTCGAGTTCTCGGGATGTCAGTACCCTGATATTCCAAGGGTACTGCATTTCAGGGTAGTGCATTCAGGGATATTCCAGGGTACTGCATTCATTATCCTGCTAGGCCCATGGGAGATATTCATTAGCCATATCCTGTACCAGATCTGCATCGCCGATACCCGCTATCTTTTGCTTGTGAATGATGCGGTCGATTGCGAGCCGTTGGTTTCCTTTGTTCTCCGAGTCGTCGCGAAGATGCTTTAGGAGGTCCCATCATCCACCTACTCTCATTCTCCCGTCTATTAAGGCGCACACTGCCCCCCCGTGTTGTCGTGCAAGCTCCTCCGAATGCCGGTTGATTTCTCGGTTGAGTTCGGCTACCTTTTTTCCGATGAATCTGTTAAAACACCCGTTTTCCACCTAGCGAGGATGGATTCCTTTGCCTCGAGTAAGTTGCTAGGCGGGCGTCCTATACGGTTAACCTTAGGAACGTCTCGACACGTATCGACGCGGCTTGTACATCCTCTTTGAGTCGTGCGAACAGACTTGCTGTGTCATCATAGGTTATGTGATCGCTGCTGCGGAGCTACCTGAAAGCGCCCTAATCTGTGATTTTGAAGGTCCGTTTCGGGCGCGTTTGAATAGGGACCGTGACTGACGTTATGTAGTGGTCGCTCCCCAAGTTCTCCTGGAGGTTGGACCAGGTTTCGCCCGTGATGTTCTTGGCGAAGGCAAGGTCCGGGATGGTGTCTCTTGCGACTGACGTACCCATCCTTGTGGGTACTGTGGGTCTGTGAGTAGCTGCAGAGAGCAGTCTGTGTTCGCCTGTAGAAGACTGTACCCTTTCGTGTGAGATTTATGTCGTGGATATCCCCATGCTGCGTGAGGTGCATTGAAGTCTCCAGCGATAATGAGCGGCTTGTTCTTTGCCACGGCGCTCGCTTTGGTTATGAGAGCCTTGAAATATTGGTGGTAATCAGAAGGCGCGCTATAGACGTTTAGTATGAATAGCAGGTCGCGCCTCAGGCTGTTAGATATAATTTTAACCATGACTGCCTCGAAACGGAGTCCCCAGGTTAAGCTGGTGTTCTTGGAAGGAACAATGCCGAGCGGCAAGCGTTGCAGTGCCGCGTTGATCGGGCGCGTCGCAGAGGGTTTCTTGTAATAAAATGACTTGCGGTGTCCTTGTCTGTGCTGCAATGTATTGCTGAAGCGTGGTTTTGCATTGTTTGAAACTGTCACAGTTCCGCGGCCATATTGTTAGTTCTTCAATGGCGACTGGCATGTTGGTAGGTAGGGTCTGTTACTTCCGTCACGCCCGTTCACGTGTGTGCTCGACCGCTGGGTTCTTCCGTTGATAGGCTCATGGGGCTGCTTGGGCGAACAGTGAGTTTAGCGCTCTGTAAGGTTGCAGTTCTCTGAGAGTATGCTGCTAGAGTGCTTTCAACTGCCGGTAATCTTTGGAAGATCATGGCCATGTCGTCGAACACTGTCTTGACAATGAGTGTCAGTGTGGTTAGCGTTTCTTCTATTGTGCTTTTGGGAGTATCGTGTGGCGCGGGAGCCTTACGCTTTGCTACCTTAGCTGAAACCTCTACTTGCGGAGATGTGGGGGATGAGACTTTCTCAGCGCGTAGCGCCTCATTCTCTGCCTTAAGTCGAGCGTTTTCCTGTTGGACCTGAGTAGATGTTTGCATAAGCTGCTCGGCAAAGACACGTTAAAGATTGGTTTGCAGGGCGGGAAAACAAAATGTAGACCACATACAGACATCCGGCCGCTAGACAAACGCTACCTTTGCGCATGCTTGCCACGTATGGACTCCCTTTTCTAAATTGGTGAATACCAATTCGGTTGTGTTTTTAAACAGGTATTACAAAAGGATGAAAGGAGCAAATGGTTCTGATAAATAGCGATTATAAGAGCTCCCTAAGCTTTCTCGTCATTCTCAAACTTCTAAACTAACTAGTTTAAATCGGTATTCACGGGGAATCACTAATCTCACATGCCTAATTGTTTCGGTGTCTGCGCCTGTGTCGCGACGGTGCTGTAGCCCGAGCTTAGCACATCAGAATAGCTAGCTTCCGCTGTCTCACTTTTTTGAATGACGCTCCTGGCCGTTTTTCCTTCTGCCGACGCACGTCTGGGCGAACAGCGGCGGCGTCCGCAGCTCCTAGCCTTGTGGCTGAGCTGCGGACGCCGACGTGGCCGGCCGCTTCTGCGTTTGGGACCGCGCCCTGCGAATTCTAGGTACGGCAGGCAGAATATCTGGATTCACTCTTTGTAGAGCCACGTGTGTGAATTCAAGTGAGTCGCATGGGTAATTGTTATGGGTGTCGTTTACAGCTTTGCTTTTGCAGGCGGAATCCTTCAAAGCGTGGATTGGAGCCTTTTTTTATTTAATGTGAATCCGAAATAAAACTCAGAGAGAAGCGCACGAAGACTGCGACGGCTGCCATTCCACATCGACAGGTACTAAGGGAGCCCCGCTCTAGCCCAGAGTTTCATTTCGCCGGCGTCTTCTTTAGAGGAAGTTTCAGCAGCTTGGATAGGGATTCTGCACGAAGTGGCTGCAGCGAGTCGAAGTGCAGGTGTAGGCTTGGCATACCACTTGCTAGTAGATTACTTAGGCTTAGTATGCGACCAGGCTTTGCATACTACTCGCGAGCATACTACTTGCGAACAGGCTAGCCAAACAAAACGCTTTCGCTTGCTTATGTCGTACAACTGCGCTCAAGGATGCTCTGGAACTTTTTGCAGTGTAGGATATCGCTTTTTAATCACCTCCATAAAAGGTATAGTATTTATTTTATTGTTATGTCAAACCAACATAGTTTTTGTGATCGTGTTGGCCATGTGGTTTTTCTAGTTGCATCTAATGTTGTATTCTTATTTGCGTTATGTGCTGTGCGTGACTTTTTGTTCTCCCTATACGCTTTAGTCATCAGTGATATATGCTCTTATTTATTTGCGTGGCGACATCGTTTTTCTGCTGCGCCGCCCAAGTCACTGGTGAAACTTTTGTTGTATTTAGTGTACGCACTGTCTGTCATAGTTGATAGCTTTTCTTATCTTTTTTTCGTTTTTATTGCACGCCAGTGAGAACACATATTCACTGTCCCCAATAACGATAAATAGGAAAATCTTATAATTATTATTACTACTGTATTAAGAATTGTTTTTGTTGTTTTTCCTTCGCCCTAAATATATGAACGTTGTTGCACTTCAAAGGCACCCTTCTAGACATGAGGAAAGCCTTAGAAGTAAGTTGTTCCAAACAAATTTGCTCCTCTTTCCTTGCAGTGCCTACTAGGCGAGCACCCCTTCTCGGTGTGAAAGGCTGAATTACGGGTGCTGCACTTGTGTACCCTACAACAGCAAATCTGCATCAAAGGGAAATGTAGGTATTTGTGTAAATATAGCAGTGCAAGACCATTCAATAAAGCGGTGATTTGGGGCTATTCAAAAAAGCTTTATAAACACTCCCCGTTTCATCTTCTGATTTCATTATCGCATCCAGTTTTGTGATGTCTACACAAATAAAGGTTTTTTTTGTATGGTGCATATCTGTATTATTACTCTTGCAACACGATACTCTAGTTTCCCTTAAGTTGGGGTCAGCTGGAACATCTAAACTAGGTATTTTAGGGGCATTTTAGAGCTCGGTCATTTCTTCAGCCTCACCACCATCGTGCTCAAGTGCTCGTAGTGTCGAATTTGCCACCCGGCATCACTGATTGCAGGCATGACCCGGCAATACGAACTGTACTGGGACCGCAAAAAGCTTCGAATTCACAAAACTTTCCATTAAACATAAAGCGCTCATAGAGGCGAAAAGCAAAAACGCCCGTGTGTACGAGATTTCGGCATACGTTAATGATCCTAAGGTGGTCAAAATTAATCCGGAGCCCTCCACTACGGCGCGCCTTATCGCCTGCGCTGCGTCGGCGCGCTAAGCCCTACAATAAATCAATCAATTAACAGAAACCGCATTGCCATTAGCCCGCAACACGTGCCATGGCGCAACACACCGTGTCAGGCAACACGGCGGTGTGCTGGCGCATAAAAATCGTGAATTTTAGCGAGAGATGAAGGTCACCTCAATTATTTTTATTCGAAATACCTTGCAATTAACCGATACCATAGGTTCTAGTTTTGAATTATCGAATGATTTCTTCTCTTGAAGGAATGAATGTGGGATGTAGAAGGAAGCTTGAAAGTCAGTCTGGCTAGAGACTAGTTTGCTATCCCGCACATGGGAAAGGAAAAATAGGCAAAAAAGAGAAAGGAGAGAATGAAGAAAAGCTGAAGCAGCAGGTATGCCCAGCGCTAAAGCACTAAACGTTGAAGTTCAATAATTGCCACTGGAGGCGTTGAGTCTAAAGTCCAGTGTTTAAGTTCGCCGCCCGTAGAAAGCGCAAGAGTTTCTTAGTCGCCTTCTGAGCGGATGACAGAGGAGGCCAGTGACACGGAATCTTCTCCACCGAAAATGGCCGCCGAGAGTACAAATTCTTCAGTGCTGACGGCGGTTTCTTTTTTTCAAGCGAGTAGCGTGCGCACTCGCATAAAACGTGGCGTATCGTCTCCGACGTGCCACACGTGTCGCACTCCTCACTTGCTTCCATTCCTATTAAGTATGAGTAAGCATTTCTGAATGCCACTCCCAGCCAGAGACGGCAAAGAATAGTTGCGGGTGGCCGTGGGAGGCTTTGTGGAAGGGGACGTTGCACGGTGCGGATCGAGGGCACCAATACGCGTACATGTGAAATTCTTCTGTAGACCATTGAGAGATTGTTTTTCCCGGGCAAGTATGCGGAGGGCCCTAGCTGAGTCCGTCCTAGACAATGGAAGTAGTACAGTCGTCGTTGTTTGATGCGCCAAACGGGCGGCAGCGCCCGCACTTTTGTTGCCGACAGTGCCGCAGTGACTGGGAAGCCACTGCAGGGTGAGATCATGATCCGCCTGGGCAGCACGGTCTTACACCATTTTTATTTCTGTCAGCTGTTGTTCATGAGGTCCCCGGCACTGAGCTATAGAGTGACTGAAGTGCAGGCTTCGAGTCAAAGAATATCGCTCATCTGCAGCTTAAACTTTGAACTTTGAGCATGAACTTCGTTCGATGTTGTGAAGAGTGCAACGAATGTCCGTAAATTCCGTAGCCGGGGATGTGGTGAGATTCGCTATCCAGAATTTGCTGGACAGTGACATTCGTGATACAACAGCAGCGCCGGCTGAACCCGACGACGTTACCGAGCCATCGCTGTATATATGGGTTCGGTAACTGTAACTTTGGATCAGGTACGTCAGTTAGCTTCTGCAGGGATGGTATTGAAAGATGACGTTTTCTTACTCCTGAAATATCTAGACACACTCGGGGCTGCATCACACACCACAGAGGAAGGAGCGGCTTCATCGCACGCGTATAGTTCGATGGCATGCTGGTGTTGTGGGCAGCTACTACCCTTGCTAACGACGCCCATGGATGGGTCCCTGGTATTCCCGTGAGGTGATGATCCGCAGGCGGGTGAGGTGCCGAATATGTGTCCTGAGTGGCCCCATTGCAACGGAGGTTGCCAAAGAGTGATTCCGGCCCGACGCAATCATCGCAGCTGTGGACGTACACCGAGGTAGGCCAAGGCAGGTTCGCAGGGCCTGAGCTTGTATTCCCTGAAGTGACCGAGCGGTTGTGCGGCCCCCTCGAGAAAGGACAGGAACACTGTACCGCAGACAGCTCAAGGACACTGTGTTGTGGAGCTGTAACATCGACTTCATTGGTGTCACCCACGTCTTGCCGCCGATGAGTATGAGTACATGCACCCTGCAGACAGCCTCTTATTTATAACATTTACGTGAGCGCTCCAAGAAAGGTCTCGGCCAACAACTATGCTGAGAAACTTCTGATGTCTCACATAGGACACCCTTTCACCCCTATTATACAGATGATATGCCTACATAGGCTGTCTTGTAAACGCAAGCACTGCGCATTTGGTTCTAGTTATTTCTAATCCTCTCTATGTAGATAGGATTTCAAGTCCGCGGAATTTTACAGACGTGCGCGCACACGCTCACCAGTCACGCCATATGCTCAAACACATATACCGTCGGCGTATATCGACAGGTGAACCCTCCTTGGAAGGCAGGAAGTAAGGCCAATTAGTTTAAGGTTGAACAGCGTAGGGCTCAGGACGCCTTGCAGAACGCCACAGTGAGTGTAGTGAGCTGATGTCGGCCCATCTGCAGCGATTACAAAGAATGTCTCTCCGTGAGGTAGTTCCGTCTCACTGGCAGACCCGGCCACCGAGCCCCACAGTCTGTAGAAGTTTAACAATCGCATCGTGCTCCAGGTTATCATAAGCTCATTCACCAAGTCATTAACGCAGTCAAGGGATGAGCGCCCATGACAGAATCCAGCCTTAACACCAGGGTAGACGTTGTGATGCTTTAGGAACCACTGCAGACGTCCAAGAATGATTCGTTCCATAACCTTTCCAACGCAACTCGCCAGTCCAGTTGGTAGTATGCCATTGAATACAGCATACATTTTATGGGCGTGAGAAGCGGAACGAGGCAAGCCTCTCTGAAATATTGCTAGCCAGTGACATCCCTGCACCGCGGGATTCAAGGCTGGACGTCCCATTTAGCCTGGAATAGCCGGAGGCGGCATTGGCTGCGGTCAAGCGCCCCGGCCTGATGGAGTCACATATTTTGCTGTCTGTCACCTTGGAAAACATGCCAGAAAAGCCAATGAACTATGGTGTTATGGTATCATTCCTCACAAATGATTTCAAAATTTGCAAACAACAGAGTGACTCCTCAATACTACCTTCGACTTTTCTTTCACCTAATAGTATTCGACGCCCACAAAAGTTAGTCATTAATATTCACTCGCCGATTTAGTACTCGTTGGGTGTTAGTATGCTTGTTTTCTGTTAATGTTGAATATCAGATATAATATCAAATGTGAATTACCCTGTCATGTGCTGCTTCAGATACACTTTCTTTTACTAATACGTCCAAAATTCCCTTCAGATATTACCCTCATGAGGACAGCACTGTTCTAAAATTTTCTGTAGAGCTTAGTTCAGTTCAGCCAAATAAAGGATGGTAATGAAACTTGGTCAAACATAACGAAATTGTTCTCTTTTCCAAAAAGTATCTCCCTTAGTAAGAAAACGATCTAATGGGGAACACCCACAATTTACACGAGATAGGATGCATTAAGACGTAAAATTAAGTAGTGTCGAAGCAAATGTATTAACAGCATTGACTTATATCTAAAAACCAAACCAATGCGCGCAACTTAACGGACACAGGAACACATGAGTAGAACACTGCGCTTGCGTTTTTATGTGTCCCTGTCCCCGTTAATTTTAGCGCAAATTGTTGTTAAGATGGATCATTTGCGACTCGCCCAACATTCAACCCTTTTACTTATTCCTATCTGTTCAGTAGATATGCTGCATTGTCGGGAAATTAATACATAACAGTTAGTAATATTTTCAACCCCTGAAGTAATTATTTTGAATTGGTGCTGAACAAAAAATATTATGTTGAATAAATCTAACTTTCCTCTTGAAATTCACACCTATACACCCCTTTGTTCACCTGTTGCTGAAATATAACCAGAGCAGATCATTTTTAACACGCTTTTAACACTTTCGGGATTTTATCTTTTGCTTTATCTATAACAACGTGACCTCACATCTGGTTTATCTAGAGCAACCGAACTAGCTAAAAAAACTATTGAGTTATTTACAATAAGTGCGCTCAATTCACATGGCCTAAACGCAGCTTCTTTTTATTTCTGAAGGCTTTTTGATATCATTCCTCCCCAGGGGTATTAACAAGACTGCTAACAATTGGAAATAAACAAAAAGTTGCGGTCTTAATTTAAATCTACTTATAAGACAGAACGCAGCGTGGTAACATAAATGAGTGCCTGTCTAAACAGGTCGACGAGTACCCTGGGTTTCATAGGGGGCAGCCTTCAGACCTCTCATTTCTAGTGATGTTATGATAATCATCTTTTTGGTGAACTACCAATCCAGATTGCACTCATAGTTGATACTGTGTTCTATGCACAGCTGTGATCAACTGCGATGACCAAAATAAATTCAGTCATGCTTAACACTCAATTGAGGGTTGGTGTACAAGCTGGGTCTCAAAAATAGATGCCTCTAAACACTCAATTACCTTTGGCAACAAAGAGATTCCTAGTGACTCTGCCTATTCTTAAGCTATTACTGTCATCACGAGATCTGATCAAGCTTAATATTTAAGGAGCTACACTTACCAATAGCCTCGGCTGAGAACTGCATTTTTAAAGCTTCTGCCATGCGCCCCGCACAAATGGCCGCTTTTTGAAAAGAGAATTATTCTTCCAGCCGTAAAAATATTATTCTCACAAAATACTAGTTAACCTTCGTTGAAGTACACAGATGTTGTTCGGGGCCACTTAAAATGAATAGATAGTTACGAAAATCGAAACGATACAAAATGTATATTACGTTTAATTTCTTCCGTCCATTCACGTCACTCCAGCGTAAGAAAGTTATGTAATAGGGATTAACTAGAATAAATTCAGGAGGGAAAGAACACACGTTGCTCAGAATTTATTTACAATTTTTTACGGGCCCATTTAATCATGGGAATGGGTTCAGCTAGAGCGCATCACCTTAAAACTATTGCGGAACCAGTCAACAAAATTAGTCATGCGAAAGCGTTAGTTCACAGTTATCTCGCTATAATCCGGCTTCCCTGACATCCAGACGGCCCATTAAATGGCCACCGGCTGAAAGACAAAAAACGCCGGACTGTAGATTTAAAAACAAGGAGTAAATTTGGGTTTAGGGGGGATTGCAACCACAGAACGGTAGGACAGACTTCCGTATTGTGGAACTGGCACGCATCCCAAGACCACTACAGTGCGGTGAATCTAGGCGACTCTGTGGACTTAGGTAAGCAATATGAAGTAGCCTTCGACCTTTTTACTCGTTGGTGCGACTTCGGATACAGGAATTGTTATAGTAACCGAGAGAAGAAAAAGACGTCAAAGGTTAAGGGTCACGATAATAATGAGAGGACACGTGGGCGATTGCACACTGATGTTTCCGCAATTCCGTACAATATAATAAGAGGCTTTGGATTTTTTTGTTCACAAGTTCTTTTTATTTCTACGTGCAGTTCACTATTGGAATGCATTACCTGAAAACCCAGTGAACTCCGCTTCGTTGGATTTGTTTGCTCAACACACAGCAAATAGTTTTCCTGAAGTGTCGTGTAACATTAAAATAAATTCTGTTCGTATGATCTTTCATTGAGTTACCATTCATGTATCTTCATCCACGTATTTTCATTCGTGTATTAGAATTCATGTATTTTCACTTATATGTATGTCAATTCTTTTCCGTCTATGCAGAGCCCTTTTTATCCAATTTGTCGATGGAATAACTTCTATTACTTCGCGTCCACTAGTGGAAGCAGTGGAAAACAGCCCTGTGTTTGTGAAAATAAATAATATAAAAAATAATATGACAGTCCAAAGATCCTCACTTTCAGATAGTTATTGAGGCACTACATCAGATCGAAGAATTTAACTATGGGATGGATTGCTTTAACGAGCGCGCTCAACTAGTGAGTAGTACGTAGAAGAAGGCTACCTCTGTCACTAAAAAACGTATGCAACCAATTCGTACTGCCAGAGATGACTTACAAGAAAACATTTGGGGACTCACTGAGCCCCTATTGATTCATTGTAGGGTTTAACGCGCCGACGCCACACAGGCGATGAGGCGCGCCGTAGTGGAGGGCTCCGGATTAATTTTGATTACCTGGGCATCTTTAACGAGCGCCGAAATCTCGTCCACACCGGCGTTTTTGCTTCCCGCCTCCATCAAAAAAGCGGCCGCCACGGCCGGGAATCGAACCCGCAACCTCGTGCTCAGCAGCGCAACGCCTTAGCCACTGAGCCACCGCGGCAGGTGAGCCCCTGGAACTAAAACCAAGTGAGCCCTACAACCCATCAGAAGAACGAACGAGCGTCTGAGCTAGGATAAGGAGCAAACTCGTGTGCTCACTTGAACTCGAATTAGGTTAAAGGAGTGGACTTGGGCTAGGCATATATTACAGAGAACTTTAAACCGATGGACAAGGATGACAAAATGGCTACCTAGAGACCAAGGTAGAAGCAGGAAAGATCACTCGATGGAAGTAACATGTAGAAATTTGGTGGCAAACAGTGAATTCGCATAGCGGCGGTTACAGCATGAACTATTCCTGATTTGGACACATCTCCATGTGATAGGAGAAGGAGGCGCCATTGCTCTCGCCATGGTATCTTTCTCAGCCACAATCACTGTGTCTGACTTCAACACTCCTATTCTTAACCACGCTCGAGGATGAGCTTCAACCAAAGCAGCTAATATTTCCGCCCCTTCATTGGTGATAGACTTCGGCACGTTAATCTGGTTTGAACATCGGCCCTCTCGCCCCTCTCTGGAAACGAGCTGGCTCACGAGGCAGCCCCACATTTTGGAAACTGGACTGGCCTCGGGGAAGTAATTGAGCCAGACAGAATGATGGCAGGCGGGTCACCTATCGGGATATTAAACAGCATTACGAATTTGGCAGCTTCGTTTATCCAGTGGTACACCCACCCTTACGTCGATGGCGTTTTGTTGCATGGCGCAGGCTTCAATCGGAACGCGTTCACATACCCAGCCCTATACCACCCTATCTTTTTACCGCAACCTGGTAATTAGCAATCACCTGAACGTCCAGCAACTCCTCCGTGGCTCCCAGAGGGAAGGCTTCCTGCTCATTTCATGGATCCCTGCTGTAGGAAGTTACTCGCGCTTCAATGGCTCAAAAAAACGTTTTCAATGCTGCTACTACTGCTACTACAACAGCTACTACTCCGCGTACTAGTCTACTACTACTACTATTATTACTACATAGAAACGTGTATATGGCGCGAAATCCTCTTCTTGCGCGCATGCAGTGGGCTTGCCTTCAAAAGCACTCCACGTTAACCACTCACATAACTGTCCCTCGCATTGGGCAATGGGCGGAGTTTTTGCTCAGAGACCAAACATCCATAAAAGAATACGTCATCAAGCCGGCGGAGTATGCCACCAGGGCATGGGCTGGCGGCTTCGTGTGGCAGAAAGGAGTTGACACCACTCTCACAGAAATCAACTGTTTTTGCTCAGCTATTAGCAACAGAGTTTATCTCGCCCTGGCGTTACCTGTCCGGATGGCAGCAGTTAACGACGTACTGTTTACATATAGATACAAACCCAATGATTCCTGTAAGCATCCATAGCCATCTACTCGTTCGCGTGGAACACTTTTTCCACTGTCTTGAGGAACTGCTGAAAATACCCCGCTGCGTGTCTCTAGTGGCCTAGAGTGGGTGCGAGTATTGACACTGACGGCCTGAGTTCGAACACCAGTGATGCTAGAATTTTGTTGACCTGTTCTTCCTTTTTATTTGGAAAATGCTCTCATAGGTCAATTCTACGCATTGTTGTTGTAATTAAGGTGATTTGGAATTTTCGGGCTGGTTTAGATGTGCAGCGATGTGGAGAGAAAGTTTTGCATCGTAAGAATAAATGAATTAACAACTTCATTTAGGAATAAGCCTGAGTGCAGGGCATATAACTATCTCGGAACGAAACTGCTACAAGACCCGTGTCGCACTGCTATAACACAAAGGTCGTTTATTGAGAACTAGCCGGGACGTGTCCAGCGTCGTCCATGCTTTGGCGCGCACTGCTGCTCTCGGCCCGCGCAATCTACGTCACGTGAGTAACAGTTTGAAGTAGGGCCCACCAGGTGGCGGTACTTTTCCGCTTACGGCTTTACGGAGCGCAGTACTTGAGTTGGGGCATGCCGGAGCGCGGTACATGACAGAAACGTCGCAGCTTTCGTCCTGCTGTGGACATAAATGCACTGGTGGTGATGATTATGATAGTGAATATAACCATGATCATTGTTGGAACTTCCTTTTCCTCAGTTGTAGCAGACGACGCTGATCATCTTTTTCATTATGCTCCTCACGAGCTGTCGCATGCTCTCGTGGCTGCGCTGGCTCGCGCCCGCTTTCTAGCAGATTCCATTAAATCTCCACCCCATCGAGACGTGTCGCTCCGCTTTCTGAGTATCGCTCCGCAGCTGGATGACCCATAGGTCAACAATCATGATTATGATCGTCTTGGCTCAGTTTTTAAAACTGGTGCAACTTACGCGTATTTGGGTTTGATTACCACTACAAGCTGTTAAAACGCACAGCATGTTTGTTTGAGAACGTTTGAACGAAAAAAGTCGAGGCAAGAACGCTTGAGAACTACTTGCAGGAATAACCCCAGAATGTGCCCGAAAAAGCCTCTGTTTATCGCATACATGACGTTGGATTCGGAATTTCTGCCTGAAACCAACGGAAAACAAAACAATGGGTACACGCCTTGTGATAACTTGATAATAACCAAAAAAGGTCGCTATTATATGCCAGCCGAGCTTGAGGCTGTATTGTGTTCTGCATCGGATTCAATGTCGTATGATGCCGTGAAGTGGGTCAGAAAATATCCCCAGTCGTTGCATTCCTTTCCGAACTGTCATGCGGAGTTTACGCTGTTATCGCGTTTTTTATACATGCAAATACACATTACTGGTCCCTCACGATTTCGTTTCTCCGATGTACCCTCTACAATGTTCCTCCTGTCTGTATAAAGATTTTTCTCATTTTTTTTTAATATCACCGTGTCGACCCAACAGAAAAAGGAAAGGACCTGCTATACAAAATTATGAAAATATTTTATTGTTGCTGAGAACTACACACCGAAGCATTGCTAGAGCAGACGTTCTTGGAAGTTTCAATTAAGCCAAGTTAACCGCTAAGAATGTAAACCGCCAATTACAAACACACTTGCTTCTTCTACTTGTTTACGTTTGGCCCGGCCAATTGTGTGTTCTGCCGTGCACTCCCTTGGCATTGCTTTTCTTCCAAGTTGCCACCACATATAGGGAGCAATTTCCCCTTCAAACCTGAATAGGTTGAATGCATTTTGTTCATGTAACCTTTCTTTTCGTTTCGGGTGATTAGTCAATCTTTCAAAAAGTGATTAAAAATCAAGGATCATTACACAGTGAGTTAAGTAGCATCACTGGAAAAAATCCTTTCTTGACGCGTTCAGGGCATGTGCCGCTTTTAAAAGAGCCCAAGTTCCGAGCTTCTTAAGTGAGGAAGGCGACCATTCGGGTGTCTTCTATAACTGCGTGGTCACCATCGAAATCGCAGGCCGTTTGAAACATGAGGGTATATACACACACCGGGACTTTTGTTTTTAATGCCTCGCTCTATAAAACGCCTCGTGCTTTAAAAATGCTCGCTCCTTGAAGACACGCGCAGCCTCGGAAATGTTTGTTCACCGACGCCAAAAAATACACAGAACGTGTGCGGTAACCGATATCGCAGTGAAGGAGCCACTGATTTCCTAGAATACGCCATAGTCCCTGCTTTAATTCGGTGATATTTTATAAATAGACTGTGCGCTTGCGTAAAAGCGAGTAGAAGGAATAAAAGCTGAGAGCAAGAACGTTTAAATCTGTGACCCAAGGAGTTAAGTCAATGAACTTAAGGGGCATGGCAGTAAATAAAAGACGCATCTTTATGTTGTACGCAAGAAGGACTATATATATTTTCTTAGGGAAAGTGTTCGCCTGCCTCGCTTATTCGATGTGCTTAAGCTAGCCAAAAGTGGCGTCATTGCTTCGCACCACGTGCCGTCACAGCATAATTAAACGGCCGATGTTTTTATGTTTTTCCTATCAAAATGTGCGGGATGCACATAAGCGAACCGATAAGTACAAATTAGAAAACTTCGAGGTCAGATTTCTGAAAGTATTTCCGAAAATAAGAGGACATTTTCTTCATCAACGTGGCATTGAGACATAAAAAAAGAATGGCCGCGTACGTGCTCGCATTGCTTAAAATATCGCAGAAAGACCATAATCTCGTGCAGCCCCTGCCCGTAACTTCCTCTCCTACCACCCCCCCCCCTACCCCGCTTTCCCCTGCCTTTAAATATAGCCGTGCAAAACAACAACGACCGAGGCAGGATGACAAGACAAAAGCTCTTAATTTTTTTTATCCTGCCGTCGCCGCAAGGACACTGAAGTCGACCTGAAAACGGTCCCACTCGTGGCAACAACAAAGTTTAATCTGATCTGATCTTGGTGACGATAGTCTTTTTTTGGCCATTTCAACTTAAAAATTTTGCTCTGTCTGTCCTTGGATTTGATTGATTGATTGTAGGGTTTTAACGCGCCGACGCAACGCAGGCGATGAGGCGCGCCGTAGTGGAGGGCTCCGGATTAATTTTGACCGCCTTGGGATCTTTATCGTGCGCCGAAATCTCGTACACACGGGCGTTTTTGCTTTTCGCCTCCATCAGAAAAGCGGCCGCCGCGGCCGGGAATTGAACCCGCGACCTTGTGCTCAGCAGCGCAACGCCTTAGCCACTGAGCCACCGCGGCGGGTTGTCCTTAGATTCCGCCGCCATACCAAAAGTTACAACTCTTCAACGATTCGTATATAGTCAAATCATTTCTAAACTACGTGGCAATGTTCGTACTTGTCAACATTGTTGAGAAAAAAAAAAGTTAGGCATATTCGATGCAAAACATCAATACATAAGTAATATTTGCAATGTTTTTTTAATTAAACATTGAAGGCGGCTTACTTTTTTGATGGCAAATAAAAAATATGCGTCTCAAAAATTTGTTTTGACCAAAAATATAAACAGCACTCGCAAAAATATAAACAGCCGTTCTGGCGGAATTTCAAGTCGTCCAGCAGTAACGACAGGTTCGAGTATCTGGCGCGCGAGCAATTCCTTCCTAGCCTTCAATGATAATCTGCACAAATACTCTCTACCAGTAACACAAGGGGAGGAGGAGGAGGCGTCCCATTGTTCACATGCGCCTTATTATCCAAATGCGGTTTCTATGCTTGCTTTGGGGTTTCCTTAAACGGATTCTGAGCTCTATGCTGTATGCCTGGTTAACCTGACGCAAGCGCTGGGCATCTTCGGCCTTGGCGTTTTTGCCCACGGAGATGAAACTGTTGGGAGGTAGAGGTATACAGCTTCGCTGTAGCAGTGAAAGCGAAATGTCCGGGAAATGTTGCTTGTATACAGCTCTGCGGCACTCCCGGCGAGACCCAAGAAGAGTGCGGTTGCAATAGGTGTTTATCATTATTTTCCTGCGGACCCGGATTTGAGGTAGCTTTCGTTGCGCGCGATCAATCGTACAGATTTCACGCCAACAAAATCATCGCGTCTGCGCTCGAAATACTCCGAAAGCAACCCCGTGCCGATGCTTCGTATTGGCTACGATAGACTGCAGTGAGCTGATCGGGGTATATATTGTCCCGTTGCTAAACGCCGGAAATTTTGTGCACCAGCAACATTCCCACCCCTTTGCTTCGCACTTAACTATCCGCATACGAAGGCATGAAGTTCTTCCAATCCCCCAGAGGTCACAGACTACATCTGCTGCTTGCACGCAGAGCCACTGATGACCGTCCGTTCAGGAAGCAATCGCATCGGGATGAATGTACCTATGGATCTAGAAAACAAAGAAAAAAAAGGGAGGAACTAATCATGTGAAACAGTAGCGTGTTTTCGCTGGAAACATAGTACACAAAGAAAATCATTGTTGATACATTCTACGAGACGGCCTATTCTAGCAAATCCTGAGGGAGTGAGCAAACAAAAGGCAAAAACCCGGTAATGCGCAGGATATTAGGCTGTTACAACAAAGAACGGTAAGCCTGTAGCAAAAAAATGGTAGCATCTCCACTCCGTGGGTGACTGCGAGGGTGCGGAGTACGGGGACTCTAAATGACATTTAAGTTGCGCCCCGAGTGACTTCCGATTTGCGCCCCGACCGTCATTTGATTTCAGCCGTGAATTGCACCTTGATTATTCCCTAAATGAAACTGAAACTCACGGCTCAAATCGAACTTCGCTTGATTTTCGCTTGATCGTGGTGTGCGCACGGATGGAGGCGGACAGACATTGGGAATTCCTAAGGTACTCCGCACCGTTAAAGGCGAGAGAGGCAGCCGTTTGTCGCTCAGGTACAAACTCACGGTCGTAGCCTAATGGTTAAGACGGCTGACGCTAACTCTGTCTGGTCCACCAGACACAGCCTCGAATCCTGCGGGTGCCTGTGTGATTTTTTGCGATTGTAAATGCTATGCGCACGGACGAGGACGGACATTGTGCGGTCTTAAGGTACTCCGCACCTAAAAAAAACGGCCCTGTTGCGCCAGTGCAGCGTAGATTCAGTAAATCCGTGAACATTGAATGTTTACAGCTAACAATTAATCGCACCTGTTTCCATGTGGGTTGTTAAGACCCAATTGACCGGCGACTCATTTTCCCGTTACTTTATGAGCGCGTTTATATGGATGCGACAGTAGCGTATCGCATTGGTTCGTAGAATGGGGCAAATGCAACGCATTTGCTTTTACATGCATGCGCATTGGAGATTAGTGCCGCCCTGTATCATATCGGAAGAGTTGTGGGGTAGCATTTCCGGCGTTAACAGTTCCCGGTAGCCGGCAAGTTGCTTGTGTTCGTTTTGACGTCTATCGGGGCAGAAGCGAAACCGGTAGCTCGTTTCCCGATCCACCCAATCAACTACGACGATCGCTGAGCTAAATATGTAGATTCCGTGCGTAGTTCGCAGGAAATGGATAAAGTAGGAAATAGTAAAGCGTTTTCTGCCCTCGGAAACTGTTCGCGCACAAGCCGGACGCGCCGACCGGCTCAGACCATAGTAGCAACAGCTTGTCGCCACTCTTCTGAATCAATGTTATCGCGAAAAAGAAGTTCCACTTGCGAGAAAATAGATGTTAGTATGGTGAGAAATTGTGCCAGTGATTGTTTTCAGCGCTTATTTTAAAAACTGCGATGAAATATCTGCCGCGATTCTAAGCCTACGCTGACCGGCCCGCGGATGTTTGACTTTCCTACAAGTCACCGCGGTGCGCAGTGCGCCGAGCCACCGAAAGATGACGCTACCTGCGCGGAAGAATCAAAACAGGCCACGGCAGATGTCTTGAGAACCGATCTCTCATATGGCAATAGTATCGAAAATAAAGTTCCTCATGCGAGAAGGAGGATTACAGTGTGGTGAAAAGTTGCGTTAGAAATTGTCATTCGCAGTCGTACAGATAGCGGCGATCAAATATCCGCCACAAAGCTAAGCCTAACGTTTCCAACACCAGAGCCGACCCGAGCAACGCAAGCCGGTTGCGGCCTGTTGGGGTTGCCTCTCTTCTAAAACTCGCCGAGCGCGACCTCGTTGTGTTTAGGCTCCCCTAACGTCCTGGAAACCCCCAACGCCGGGTTCACCGGAGGAGCGTGCAATTTGTTTTCGTCTGAAATTCGGATGCCGCGTGCGTGAATGTCCGAGAAGCACTCGTGGGTGGCGCGGTGGGTGCCTTCATACGATTCAACAATTCCGCAAGTGCGATGCGACTGCCGCTACATGCGTTTGGGAAGTCGCATTAGCGTTCTCATCTAACCTGGTTTAGCGCATCGGATGCTACGCGTGCTCCAAGCGAATCGTCCTGCTAACATTCCATGCGATGCGGAATGGCAATGCGACAAATGAAATTGGATACGCTACTTCGCATCCATGTAAAGGGCTTTATCGCTGAAGCGGAAAATTGATGATGGTTGGGTGTTTATGGCGCAAGGCCAACTGGGGCAAAGAGCGCCAAAACAATAGTCATATATGAGGGGTGAAACCTTAAACACTACGTAAAGTCAGCAAAAACTAAAGTAAAATCACAAAACGACAATGAGCATGGCTGGTGTATAGGGCCAGATTTCATTATGCGTGATAGGATATGAGGTTTAAAAACTTGACGCCTGACAAATACTCAAACACACGTTGTACGGAAACAATGGCATCGTCACCTAGAAAAAACGATGGATGTAGGGGAATATGTTGTCTGTAGAGTTCTCTAAGTGTTTCTGTCGTGTTGTGTGAAGTGCCTTGCATGTGATTAGTATGTGCATCCGGATAGGGCCCCTCCGCACCTGCTGCACTGGGGTCTAGAAGATCCGTCAGCAGATACGAGTGCGTTGAATGGGTGTGCCCTATCCGCAGCCTACCCAGGGCGACTTCGTGTGTCTGTTGCGTGAGTCAGCTGTGTACCCATCCCAAGTGTGGCTTTATACATGTAGTTTGTTGTCTGTCTGTTCGTCCCACGTGTGTTTGCCATGTTCTCCGCAGGTGTTCTCTTATGTGTGGCTTGAGGTCTGTGTAGGGTACCGTTGTAATTGTCACAGTGTTCCTGAGTGCAGCAGCAGCGGCCCTCTCGTCTGCCAACTCGTTCCCAGCGATCCCTACGTCTCGTGGGACCCAGCAGAGGACCAGCTCATGCTTTTGTGCATACACGGACATGATAGTGCTCAATACAAGATTAACTATGTGGTTTTGGGGGGCTTGTGCGATGACAGTGCGCGAACAATACTCAAAGAATCTGAATAAATGATGGAATTGGGAATTTGATTTTCAAGAATGTGTCGTACAATCAGTAAAATTCCATACGCTTCTGCTGAAAAAATTGATCTGTGCACGCTCATGGTTCTGGCTGCATTGAAATTAGGACCATGAGCAGCGCACGACACCATTACTGGAGGTTTTAGAAAGCCGTCACTATAAAATTCTGCACATGTGTATTTAAACTGCAAAGACAGAAAGTGCTGCATTATTGCAGCTCGTGGTACCACGATTTTTGTCAAGTCTCATAACAGAAAGGTCGCACGCACAGGGCGAGATTTGCCAAGGCGGTAAACTGTTTGAAAAGGATGACCTGTACACATCTATAAACGAAGCACTGAGATCCGAGGCTCGCTCTCTCTCTCTAAGTGAAAAGGGCAGAGGAACGGATGGGCCATTTACGAAGAGCAGAGATGTTGATGTATCGTTAAAGACAGGATAACAAAGGATGATTATTCAGTGATGAAATTTTAAAAGCATATAGCAAGTCCATGTACGTTCGTTGGTTTCTCAAGGCTCCACTTATCACACTCGACATACAGACTCTCGACAGGGCTAGTGCGAAAAGCACCCGAGGCGAGACGAAGCCCCAAGTGTAGCACTGGGTCAAGCATTCGCAACGCTGTTTTAGTCGCCGACCCATATACCACGCCGCCATAGTCTAAACGAGACCCAACCAAAGCAGTATAGAGCCGTAGTAGGAGGTCTTTGTCGGAACCATACTGATTGATGGGAGAGAACCTAAGTATATTCATTGTTTTCAGACATTTATGTTTAAGTTCCTTGATGTGTGCAATGAATGTGAGTTTCTGGTCAAACACAACACCTAAGAACTTGTGCTCCTTGTTACAGGAAGCGACACGCCATCAAGAGTAATGTCTGGGTCCATATGGACCCCGCGCTTCCTGGAGAACACAACGCAGGAGCTTTTTACAGGATTTAATTTAAACCATTCCTGTCTGCCAGCCGGCAAGTTTCTTTACACCAAGCTGGACTTGACGTTCGCAGATGGACATATTGCCTGATTTATAGGGTATCTGCACGTCATCTACTACATGGAATAAGAGATTGTAGGTGGCAGTGCCTTACAAGAGAGTTCATTTTTACTATGCAGAGAGTGCAGCTCAACACGCCACCCTGGGGCACGCCATTTTCTTGCACGTGAACCTTAAGAGTGCACAACCAACTCTTACTCGAAACGTGCTGTCTGACAAGTAACTAACAAGAGTGTTCAACATGTTACCCGAAAGACCGAATGACTTGAGGTCACTAAGGATCCATAACGCCAAGCGGTGTCGTATCTCTTTTCAGGGTCGAAAAAAGAACGGTTTAACAATACTGCTTATTGCGCGAAGGCATCCTTGATGTACGACTAAAGAATACACGAGCCTGCGATTACCCTTTCTCTGAAGAGCTTGCACAGGCAGCTCGTCAGGGCTATAGGACGGTAGCTTGAGGGGGACGACGGGGTCCTTTCCCTCTTTCAGGAAAATCTACAACTATAGCCTCCTTCCAAGAGTTTGAAATGTGCCCCAAAAGCCATATCTTGTTATATAGGTGTAAGAGTGTTAGAAGAGTGTCTGCGTGCAGGTGTTGTATCATTGTGTATGTGATGTTGTCTGGGCCTGGAGCTGAGGGTTTACACGTGCTCAAGCAGCCCCTCAGCTCATGCAGTGAAAACTCTGAGTTTAAGAAGATGTTGACCTATTGTTATCTAGTATAGGCTTCTTTTCGGCCGTTTGTTTGTGTTTCATGGAAGTGTTTGTGTAGTGTGCTGAAACTGGACACGTGTTGGAAGTGTTGTGCGAGGGTGTCAGCCTGGTCTTCGAGTGTGATCCCCTGTTGTGCTGACCAGAGGCAGGCTGTGTGTTTGTTGTCCTTTGAGTTTGCGTATTCTTGTCCATACTTTCCGTGTGCCTGTGTAGGAGTTTATTGATGTTATGAAGGAACGCCAACTATCTCGTTTTGCCTCACGGCGCACACGTTTCTCCTAACGCCTTGGCCCGTTTGAACAAAATGAGGTACCCGACAAGGGGTTACCGACGAAGGACACCCCACGCCTTGTTCTGGGCCTCTCGCGCCCGCCTACAGTCCTCATTCCACCACGGCCTCCGCAGGTTGCGCGGGGCACCAGAGGCGTGGGGAATGGACTTTTCGCGCGACGTCGAGGATGTGGCCGTGAGCAGTTGGGTAGCTTCTTCAACGTTAGGTGTCCTATGAAATGTGTGTGTAGTTTGGATTGTCTCTGTAAATGTATTCCAGTTAGCTCTTGCTTCATTAAACCTTTATGGGAAGAATGGACTGCTCGGGCCTGTACCTATATACGTTAATGAAGTGGGGAAATGGTCATTACCATATGGGTCCGTGCCCACACCTTACTCAAGACATGGAAAGAGAATTGCAGAGCCAATAGCCAGGTCAAGGTGTGAGTATGTGTTGTGACCTATGATTATGGTATGTAGGCTGTTTATTGTTGAAAGGCATGCTCCAGAGGATGTAAGAAACCTCTCTATCAGGCGACCCAGGGCATCCGTACGAGAAGAGCCCCAAAGAGAATTGTCGAGCCATTAAGGTCGCCTGTTAGAATGTAGGGTTCGGGCAGCTGGTCAACCCAGCGCCTCGAAGTCAGAGCTCAAAAGTGTAACATCAGGAGGAATGTATATGGAGCATACCGTTATCAACCTACTAAATATTATTAAGCGTATTGCTACAGCCTCAAGGATAGCGTTTAAAGTGACAGGGTGGCATGCTAAGGATTTCCGGACGATTATGGCCACACCGCCAGAAGAGTGTGTGCAGCCATCCCTGTCTTTCCTGTATACCAGGTAACTATTCAAGAAATTTGTGTGTTTAGAATTCAAATGTGTTTCCTGAACACACATTACACTTGGCTGATTGGTATGCAGAATCTCATACACGTCGTCAAGATTATTCAGAAGGCCTCTGCAGTTCCATTGAACAATATTTTCTCTTCCCATTATTTAGTGTGTGGCTGGAGTGTGTATGTTTATGTGTCGTCTTTCGGGGCTGTGACTCTTGGATTGGGCTTTTTGGGCGGCCTATCTGTAGGCTTGGACGTCGGAGGCCGCTCCTTGCGCTGCGTTGCAGGCAAGAACGGCACGACGTCCATCTCGTCGTCCGATGTCCTGGGAACGGCACGACGTCGAACTGTCCGTACGGGGGGCCCGTGTAACCGGGCCCCCCGGACTTGGCCCCCCTTCGGGGGCCCTTCGTTTGAGCCGCCACCGCCGCTGATGTCGGGGGCACCAGAAGTGGCACGGGCGGTGCGGTGGCGGTGGGAGGCCGGTGCGGAGCCCGTGGTGTCCATGGCACCCTCCAACCGCACTGGAGGACAGGGAGGCAGAGACGGGAGCGGCACCGGTCCCGACGGAAGAGGTTACCACCACAACCGCTGCTGGCTCAGCGAGCAGAGTGGTGCCGGGCTGGGCTGCCTGAGGCACCCCAGGGAAGGGGGGGGGGGGCGGGAACCAAGTCTATTGGGTCCCCGACGAGACCAGACGCTGCTCCGCCCCCCGGCGAGCCGCGTCGGCGTACCTGCCCAGGGGGAAAGAGGCGAACCTCTTTCGCGCCTCTGAGAAGGTGATGTTTTCAGTGACTTTGATGTTGATGATTTTCTTTTTCTAGTTGAACTTTTCATATTTCCTATAGTAGGCGGCATGGGGTCCCTGGCAGTTGGCGCAGGTGAGGGTTGATGATGGACAATTGTCCGATGGGTGATCATGCTGGGCGCACTTTGCGCAGGTCAGACGGCCACGGCAGGAGTTGGTTCCATGCGCGAACCGCTGGCACTTAAAGCAGCGGCGCGGGTTCGGAATGTAAGGACGTATGGGGCATCGAATGAAGCCTGCGTTGATATGTTCAGGAAGTGAGGAGCGGTTGAAGGTCAGGATAATATGTTTGGTGGGGATTATCTTATCATCCCTGCGCATCGTGATGCGGCGCACGGCGGTGACGCCCTGATCCTTTAAATCTTCAAGAAGGTCGTCATCTGTCTCGTTTAGGAGGTCTGGCTCAGAGATCACACCCTGCGAGCTATTCAGGCTGCGGTGGGGTGTGACCCTGATGTCCAGATCGAACATTTTGGTCTGACCAAGGAGTGTGGTTGCCTGCTGCTTGTTTTTTACCTCGACGAGCACTTCACCTGTGCGTTGTTTTTTGGCATTGTAGGTTTTCCCAATTATTCCGTCAAGGTATTTTGTAATCAAAAATACCGATTGTGAAGCAAGGGTGGGCTGCGTCAAGAGATTCGATAACAATGAAACGAGAATAGTTGTCTGGCTTGGGGAAGCTCATGCTTGGAAGTGAAGGAAACAAGACTTCGGTGCGGCCCCTTTTCAGGGACCGATCACGTTTAGGAGGGGGGTTTGATTTTTCCATACGGTCATAGAAAAAAGCAAGGAGACGGGGGTGGGTACTTTCTTCTTTTGACCTTACCCTGGTAGTCAAGAGGTCCCGGAGCTCCCTGCCTGGTAGACAGACAGGGAGCCCATCCGCCGGAGCTTGACCTGGGCTCCGACGGCCACCGTTTGAGGTTTCTACCCTTCACCTTAAAAACACATCACCACGGTAGGTCACAGCTTATGTTGGGGGGCTCGGGGTCCGCGGTATCGCCAGTCGTCACCAAGACTACTCAAGGTGCCCCGTGCGGGGTGAAGCGGAAAATTAACGAACGGAATCAACGGAATAACTGAACAAAATAAATAACAAAACAACGAAATGAAATAAAACAAAATGTGAAGAAATAAAATAACCAAACGGAATTAATGAAGTAAATTTACGGGCGAGAAAAACAAATAAACTAACGAGTACATGATAACATATTATGCACCCCGCCGTCTTACGACGACGATGGTTCAACGCGAAGCTTTCTCGTCAGGTGTTCCTTAGTTGTCGTCTCAGTTCGGACATTGACACATTGAGCTTTGACATTGACTCGCTCGCAGTTTACACTTTTGATCGCAGCAGGTTTGACTTTAATCCATTCGCCATTTCAGCTCGCACGAAAGAAACTTCGCGTTCAACCATCGTCGTCTTTGCACGATGGGGTGCATGACTTTTCTGTCTAATTTTGCACGTCCATGCCCCTTCTTCAAATGGAAACCGCTCCGACCATGTCGAAATAGAGAGCCAGCTCTTGGCTTAATTCTTGTTTTACGATTTGTGGAATTCTCCTTGCTCTTCCTCCTCAGCCCCGATGAGGCCGCGTAGGTTTTGTAAGAGGTTGCGCTCCTTGGCTCCTTTATTCTTCCTATGTCTATTTCCACGCGATTGGCCATTTTCTTATACTGCTCCCAGGCTACAGTACCTACTTCAGGATATCGCTGTTTTTTGGCATTTTTTTTTTTTGATAACCAACGTATAAGCAACGCGAGGGTCAGGAGCCCTCGTCAGGCACTCAATGCCCTTAGCTCTTGCCCCGTCAGTAGGCGCTCTAGCACAGCCTGCTGGAAAAGTCTTCTTTTCCTTCTCCTCCTCCTCCTCCTCCTCCTCCTCCTCCTCCTCCTCCTCTCTTCTCTTCTTCTTCTTCTTCTTCTTCTTCTTCTTCTTCTTCTTCTTCTTCTTCTTTTCTTCGGTCGGGGCTGCGACTGGCCGCGCCAACGTGTATAGCTTGCTACGTTACATTCCAGCATCCACAAAGTCGCAGCTTTGCAATACGGACTTCAAAACTTGCGCCGACGGGTCCGCCTTGCCTTTCCTTCCCGCCCTGTTCCTAGCATTTAGGATGGAGTTGAAGTCGTCCCTCAGTAGAGGGGGGAATATGTCAAACTACTCAACGCACGCCCGCGGAAATTGTTGGGGGTGTAAGTGCACGAGAGACAAGTGACACGCCCGTTCGATGGAAACAAGGTTGTTTCCATCGAGCGGCAGTGCAAGTGAGCTCCCTCTCCACAATCGCAGCGACCTTGCAAAAGCGGCCATCCAGCTAGTCCTGGCCAGTTCGCAGTCGACAGTTTTCACAGGCTTAAGCTTCCTTAGAAGAATGGCCGATTCCCCCGCTCGGACACCCGCTACGATATACGAAAACACCAATATATGTTGCTGAAAAATCAAACCAAGTTTTTTTCCGTCGGCTGGGGTTGCAATTTTGGTTTCCTGTAGAAAGGGTGGCCATCGTGGTGAAGGGAAGGGTAGGGGATGGGTGGGTCACTTGACCATTTCACTACTGCACACGGTACCGCTGCGCCAACCATCTTATGTGCCATTCTATTATCACTGAACTAATGGCACCCATAGCAGCGATAAACATCACACAAAAATTTCGCGTCGTTACTTCCACAAAAGGGCCATGAAGGCCAAATACACGTTTGCTTCATTTGAAACATTTGGGGTTTTATAGTGCCCTCGGGGCTTGTCCGGTAGCAAATGATGCTTTATTCACTGAGAAATTAAATATTTTAAGCTCAAAATTTCAATTCTCCCCTAAATCGCATGTTTCGTAACGTCGGCTATGACGTATCTCGAGAAGTGCTTTAAAACTAAAGAGAGTATGCTCACCACACGCCTGGTACCATCTCACAGACGGCCGTTTGGTCATGGCCTCCGCGAGCAACGGCGCGCTGCTTGGGTAGTGGAAAGAGAGGCGCCTGCTCTTCACAGCGCCCTTGAAGGCGAACATGTTAACCGCCGGGCGTGGCGCTGGTGGGTCCCGCCCGAGGAGATCCCGAGGCGCGTTAAGTGAGGTTCCGCTATGTTGCCGTTTAGTGTTCACGCTCTGTTTTGATGTTTTGTAGCGTAAGCTACACTGGCCTAGGTTGAAGAGTTTCGCGTGCACCTTGGAGGGCCGTGCTGGGCAAGCGCGAGGAGCATTTGATGGGATTGGATTGGATTGGATATAGATTTGGATTGAATTGGATTGGATTAAATTGGATTGTATTGGATTGCATTAGAAACCCAATTCAATTGGTGTACGAGTGTGCAGAGAACTGGGTCTGCACATTCGCCTGTCTGCGCATTCCAGAGGAGGGACATCATAGCAGTGGCAGACGCACTGGCGCCGGCGCGTGCCCAGCTGTGCGCCTCCGTTGCGTAGTAGCCAACTCTGACGCTGTGCCGGAGCTGCTATAGATAGCCGTTTCGCGTGGCTCCTGGAGAGCCATGCTGCGCATGCACGAAGAGGAGTGGTTGGACTCGACTGGACCGGACTGGATTGGATTGGATTGGACTGGACTGGAAATCGTTTCAGCTGCAGTAAGCATGATAATCAGGTAATCCTGGACAACCAGGAAACCTAAGAATAACCTGCTGAACCTTAGCTCACGCTACGTATATCCTGGCATAGCTGAGCTAAGCCACGGCTCATTTTTTTAAAGACGATAGTGTTTGTTGGGCTACTTAAAAGGGAAAATTTTGGTCTGTCTGTCTGTCACTCTATTTAGCGAGCCGGCCAAACTGAACGCATGCTGCGCAATAGTCTTATATACTCACAGCCAAATCTGAACGTCTAAGCCCGGTTTTTATGTTCATACTTGTCATCATTTTTGAACAAGAACAAGACATTACGCAAATATAAGGCAGAAAATCAATACATGGGTAATATTTGCAGAGTTCCTTCATTAAAAAATTGCGAGTGCTTGCTTTTTGCCATAGCAAATAAAATACTACATCAACTGCAGAAAACCGTCGCCTGCTGTTGCCCGGGTAGTGCTGGCCCGGGTGCATGCTTGTAGTGTCTGAGGCAGGGCAGTCGTGTGCCGCAAATTCGTGATTGTTGATACCAAAAAGTTTGCTTACTGAATTAGGTTAAATTAAGAAAAAAAAAACGAAGTGCGAAGTCACTGCGGCTCCGTTAAAAATAATTTCGCAGATAATATCGAAAATTCCTTCATGTTGTACAAAGCCCGATGTAAGTTTCAAAATTTTAAATCCAATATACTTGCTCTGCGCTTACGTTTGTAGGTTAAAAACACCAATTTTTTCGGGCTTATCTTTATAGTGTGTCGGGCGCGGGCTGGTATTTTAAAACAGTCTGGTGGGCTCAAGCTTCTTTTATTAAATTTTGTCGGGTAGGGGCCGGGCTCGGGCTTATATTTAAAAAATTTGTCGGGCTCGGGCCGGGCCTAGGAATTGTGGTCTGTGCAGTGCTGATCGTGAATCTAATTGGAAAAGAAAAACGGAATGCGTAATGCCTGCTGGCCTGCCTAACGCACCACGCTGTTTCCTCGGCTGACCAAACACGACAGAAACATTAGCAAACAATGAAGAAAAAGTGTCCACATGCTAACTTCGATCACTAAAGCACGACACGCGCGGTGTGCTTGGTTGGCCAAATGGGTTGAAAACATGAGCAGACAGTACATGCGCACGACATAGCTATACTTTTTTCCATAAGAACCTTGCCACATACTAATAGCATTCGCAAAGCTATTACAAGGCGTCTTTCACACCAGTGATGAATTTACACGAAAATAGAACTGGTGCACCCCCCCTCGATTGAGACGTTCCACGACGAACGCTGCGGGTTGCGTTATTTTTGCTTCCGTTCTTGGTCGTTTTGTGTGTCTATCCGCGCTACGTTTTCGCGCCCGGAGACTCGTTCAGCGTTCCTTGTGCGCTTCGGCGTTTGGCCTTCAGGACGCATATAAACGGTAGCCTTCTCGGCCACGAACATCCTTGCTCAAACACTAGAGTCCACGCCGCTTTACAATATGCCACGTCGTCGACTGGACCGGCTACGCAGTACCCTCAACGTATATAACGGTGGAGCGCGTTCAAATTCAGTCAGGCGTCTTTGTGGCTTCGCTTGACGTGACGCTTTGCTTGACTCGAGTAGATGCGACGCATTTACTCGAGTTCCCCCCGTGGGAAGATGCGGGCGGCTTTTTCCATAAGAACCTTGCCACATACTAATAGCATTCGCGAAGCTATTACAAGGCGTCTTTTCACACCAGTGATGAATTTACACGAAAATAGAACTGCTGCCCCCCCCTCGATTAGAGTCCACGACGAACGCTGCGGGTTGCGTTATGTTTTTGCTTCCGTTCTTGGTCGTTTTGTGTGTTCTATCACGCGCTGCGTTTGCGCGCATTGCCGGGACTCGTTCAGCGTTCCTTGTGCGCTTCGGCGTGTTGGCGCTTTCATATGGTACTGATTATTAAAGACGATAGTCTTTCTTGGGCTACTTAAACCCAGAAATTTTGGTGTGTCTGTCTGTATGTCTGTCCGTCTGTCTGTCTGTGACTCGATTCAGCCAACCGGCCAAAGCAAAACTATGCCTGCGCAATAGTCTTATATAGTCACAGCTAAATCTACCGTCTATGTCCGGTGTATGGTTCATACTTGTCAACATTGTTGAAGAAGAACAAGACATTACGCAAATATGAGACAACCAATCAATACAGAAGTGATATTTGCAGTGTTCCTTTATAAAAAAATCAAACATGCTTGACTTTTGCGAAATTAAATACTTCAACAACTGCAGAAAAAAAATTCACTCCGCCGTCGCCTGCTGTCGCCCGCGCCACTATAGCTTCTGGCGCCATTTTAAGAAATCAACCGGCAACAGTTACGCAAGGTTCCACTAGATAGGTTTCACGTTCTGCTTGCAACGCACGTGGAATAGGGAAACGCGGTTCTATAAACGCTGAAGTAGGGCGCCTCGATTAACGCGCGTCTTCGGCGTACGGCAGCGTTCGCATCGAGACACCCGGTTTGGAGCAGTGGAACGCGGGAAATTTAAAATGATTTAAGCAAACCTTTGGCGTCTTTACCTTGGGAGGAGCGCCACGCAAGAGAAACAACATGAGAGGTGAGCGGGAAAGCGAAGGGAGGCATTTACTTCGCAAAAGCCGATAAAGACTATCGTCTTTTGACGACATTTGCAACGAAAGTAGCAGATACGCGGTCAATTTTTCTTCTCCGCACCTGTCCTTGCTTCAAGAGTTTTAAGTGCAGAGCACTTTAGGCGCTCGCTCGCCTCAAGTATAGAGATCACCAAGGCGGCGTTCCGGGGTAACGCTGTTGTTCGCGGCGTACCCAAGAGGCTTCGAAATCCAAGCGGTTTATAGAGTCATAAGCGTTCGAAACTCCCGAAACGCTGGCGCCTGTCATACATCTTCCCGTTGTTTAGCGCAAAGAAAACTTTAGGTACATTTGAGGGAAAATGTACGTAATTAACCGGCAGCACCCGCGTTCCTTTAGTTAAGGACACCCGTTGGGTTGGTTTTTCCGATAGAAAACGCAAAATGTGGCACTGCAACGCCGGCACGTGCGAGGAGAAAAGCACAAAGAGAACAGCACTCCCGCTGGAGCAGTTTCAGGCAACGGGAGCGCGAGCACTGCGAAAGCAGTGCTCGCATGAATTGCATGAATTTGAATTGCATGGGGTGGTAGCAGTAAGCGGTTAACGGCGATACAGCCCATTCGGGCGAATGAATCAATGCTCTGCCCTTTCAACAGCTTTCACATTGAGTGAAACGGCTTTAATTTTTTTCTTTCGCACTTGCATTTTGACGCTCACTTGTGGTTTCGGTTCTGCTTTTCCCTTCGTGTTCCTATAGTTAAACGCGGCGCGCGTTAGTTGTGCTGCATGGGCGGGAGCACACATGTGGTAATTATTTACATTCCGGAAAGCGAACAGCTACAATCAACAGATGACACAATGTCATTGCCTCCCAGCTGTTAAGCCGCTGCACATGATCCTTAAGGGAAATGGAAACCAGCTAACCCGCTGCACAGGATCATGCTTTGTGAAACTGAAGAGGAACCTAGCAGGCACCACACTTGTTTAAATGTTTACCGGTTCTCTCTTTGTTTTTAATGTGGGTGTAAATAATTAAAGGTAAAAAATGTGCAATTATTTTCTTTTTATGGGTGTTTTAGTGTTCCAAAAAGTGTGCAGTTTTAAAATTATCGCGCAATAATATGATGCCATGTGACGGTGCTTTTCTGAGAATTAAAGATCGCGCAATAAGATGATGTAGTCTGACGGTGCTTTTCTGAGAATTAAAGATCGCGAAATAAAATGATGTGGTCTACCGTGCTTTTCTGAGAATTAAAGATCGCGCAATAAAATTATGCGGTCTGACAGTGCCCTTCTGAGAAGTGCGGTCGCGACTCCTGTATTCGCATTATAGTCGTTGACTTGACTGAAGTTCTAAGACATTGTCATGTGTGCTGCGTGGGTCAAATTTAGAAAAAGACAAGGGAAACGTTTGCGTTCGTACGACTCTGTTTCCTCGATAGAACGTGATAGAAAAATCAGCAAAAATAAAGAAAAAAGCACAAACATTGAAGAATGCGAGCCAGTCTAAAGCACGCCGCTCTTGCCTCAGTCGACACAACCCGATAGGAAAATCATCAAACAACGGAGAAAGAAGTATCCGTGCGCTAGCCTCGATCGCAAAAGCACGGCGTGCACGGTCTGTTCGGTTGGCCAAATGTGATGAAAAAATGAGCAAACAGTAAACACACGACGTAGCCACCTGCCCATAAAAACCTTGGTACATTATTAGCATTCTAAACGATTTTTACTCGGAAAAAAAGACATCCCCCTCGCGAGGGGGCACGAGTCAATGCACGAGCATTTCCGAGGGGGTGCGCCGGCAAGTCGTATCTCTCGATCGCGGGACCCGCGGGATCTTTTCGGAGGCGCGGGACAACTTGTGGCGCTTTCGAAACAAACCAGAAATGAGTGAAGGATATAGGCGCGTTCGGTGCATCGACAATGTGTGTCGATTTCGTAGCTCAGTCGGTAGTGCGCCGGCACCTTGCGTGTTCCGCCCGCGGCGTCATGGGTTCGAAACCGGGCGCCGGAAACTGTTATTTCTTTATAGTGTAGTGGCACTGGCTGCGGACTACGACAACGCACGCCAACGCCGCGTGACATGGAGAGTTACTAAAATGCTATGCATTTAAAAGAACTGCACCTTCTCTGCAACTGCCCCACGACGCATTCCTGCCCTCGGCTTCCCGAGGCGAAAATGCACACGATGATAACGATTATCGGCTTTCCTTTCGAAACGGGGTGTCGGTTGTCGGCAACCGACTTGCCTGTTTTATTACACTTACTTGCCCTACTCCTAGCTAACCTAATAGTACCCCGCCACCTCCCCTCGGCCCTGTTTTAAACTCTCATCGCTCCCACCCCAGGTGGTGCTCGGGCGGGGCACGCGAGCGCCACCTCGTGGGGTTGACACTAAGTGCTTCACTCGGAGCACGGCCTCCGTGATCGCGGTAGCCGTGCTCGGAGCATGGCCTCCGAGATTCCCCCGGGCGCGTCGCGGGTTGATCGCGGAGGCCATGCTCGGAGGCAGCGGCTTTTTCCACTACCAGAGTATTCTAGTTCACTGTAAGCCGATCACGGAGGCCATGGTTTGGTCATGGCCTCCGAGATCAGTAGGCTGTAGGTTTGGGCAAGTTGGTGATCCATGCTGTACTTCAATTGCGCACTTCAATGTAAAATATGCCAACCCAGGCCATTTGGCAATTTATTGTCGGGATTGCTAATGTACCCCCCTGTTTGATAAATGTTATATTATACCGATGAGCAGGAACCAAACGACCCGCGAGATCATTGAGGCGAATGAAATTGCACGTGCAGGGGGCCGCTGTGTAAGCACTCCCTCCCTCGCATTTACGGAAAAGGAGATGCACTTCCTTGGGCAAGGCAACGGTTTGTCGTGAAACCGCAATCGCAGTGGCACGTGCCCTAAGATTGTGGTAATGCACAGAGGGGAGGAGGCGTTTGTTCCTTGTTTTTTGGATGAGTGTGTATGAAAGACTGTGGGCTGTATAAATTTGTGACTTCTTCTTAATAAAGTTTGTTGAAAGTGCGCTCTGTCTCGTGTCGTCTCACTCTCCAGTCTCCGTTACTTTTGTGTGCAATTGAAGTACAGCTCCGAGATCACCCCGCGCGCGTTTTCCTCCGGCCGTACTAACCGCCGCGCGCCCCGGCCAAATTTTGTAATTTTTGTAAGCGCGCTGCTTTCGCAAGGCTCCGCCAGGCGACGGTGCTCACCTATGCATTGAATGCGTCGTTTTTTTAGCCAGTTCAGCGGCATTTCGTGGTATATCAACGCTGCAGTTTTTCTAGTTTTGGCTCGCGAGTGTATTCGCGAGTTCATTTGCCGCATTTCTGCTCAACTCCTGCCGAAGATGTTGACACAGAATGCCTGTAATCGATGTGTCCTTCATTCGAACAGGCGAGAACTCGACACTTTCAAGGCACAGGCCTCCGGCCTGGCCTATCGACCCCCTCGATCTGATTGGTGCATAAAGAAACCCCACCATCGCTCCCTTGCGCTCTTCCGAGAGCGGGAAGCCAAGATAAAACTGTAATATACGTTTTAGGCCATAAGGCATACAATCGCATTTAGAAAAGGAACAGCCTATCATTGCTGGCTGGTTCTAGAGCGAACACACACAACCACCGAGTACCCAAAGTACGGCACCAAATGTGCAGCCCTGCATTTCCACAGAAATGCAAATGGGCAGAGCCAGTACAGGAAGAACTGTGCGCAGGCTGTGGCAGAGAGCCAGAAAGCATGCGACATATTGTTACCGAGTGCAAAGGTATCCGTCGTCATCGGTGAGGGAAACATCCAGCTTCCGGATGCACTTGGCTTTAAGGTTGGCAGAAAGGTGAATTAGATAGCAGTAGAGATGAGTAAAAGAATGTTAGAAGGTTGGTGAAAGAGAAGGATCTGGGAAGGCATACGAACAAAGAGTCAGATCAGCACAAAAACTCCACAAAGGGCTTCATTCTCTTACGTTTAGGACGAGGTGATTGTGCAGTGGCGTTACGCACTGTGAAAAAAATTCTCCGGTGTACGAAACAACCCGGAGATAATTTATTGCCGATGACTTACCGTAATTTCGAAAACGGACAATCTCAGGATTACGGAAAATCCGTAATACGGACACTTTGACCTCTATTACAGAACTTCCGGGCGAGATAAAATCTAAAGTGTCCGTTTTCTGCTAACGGAAATTCTGTAACTCGGAATTTTACGGAAAGCAACCGTTCAAACAACGATTCCGTTACTCAAATATAAGGTGCCCGTTATCGGGTAGCAATTCCGTAACTGGTATGTATAAATCGGGGTCGCGCAGCGGCTTGAGTGACCAGGTGTCGAAAACATAAAGGCGTTCCATGGGAGCCCAGTATATTTGATCATACACGTTCACCGTATGCGTGCACGCAGGCTCTGTCTGCAAAAGTTTGACGCGCGAAGGGTTGAACACAAATACATACAACTTTCTTGCAAACTGAACCCTCTGCCTTGTTCTGTGGCATCACCTAAAAAGATAAAGAAGAAAAACACAACAGCAAGCAGCCACTCCACACAAATTGAAATTTAAGACTAATTTACAACTTTCTCTGATCCATAAATACAGACAGAAAAAGGAGTGACAGAAAAGCTGTAGTAGACAGCTTTACATGGCCGCAGCTACCTTTCTACTCAACAACAGCGTCGTGAGAAAGTGAACACAGTTATAGCAAAGACAAGCAGAAAAATAAACAATTAAGTGCTTCCAGTAAAACGTTTCTTTGTATAAAATGTAATTCCCGTTATAGTCAGCGGCTGCACAAAACAATGCTAACAAGAAAGCGAAAAAAAGACAGAAAAAAAGGCTGATCACTGATTTTGCTACATCTGGCACGTAGTTGATGCTTCGAAAATGTATGTGTACACATCAAAATCAGCCCTAGATACCACCCAAGGTTCTTTATTCCTTAAAGGGTAGTTTTTTTGTCCACACTGAGCCGAATTACGCATATGGATTATATTAGTGTTTCTACTTTAATTGGGGCATGAGGGCAAAATGCAAGTTTTGGGTCATTTGAATGACTCGTTAGAATAACACTGACTTTTAACACATGCTCACTTCCCACTCTAGAACCTATGACGTATTACGGGCAGCTGTGAGATTGGCTGAGGCCGCCAAACGCAAACACAACTTAGGCCAGGCTTATAAGCTTGCAGAATGAGCTACTAAACTTAACTAAATGCATAATATTTTTATAGCAGTAAGAATGATGGGACTAAACCACGGAAGTTACAAAACTACGCTCTTCGCACTCGCTCTGTTTTGAGTGGATTTGCACCTGGTTTATTTTTGTTGGGGTTGACAATAATTGTTCCTGGAGCGAAACAATTATTGTCAACCTGCTTCTATTTTCCAGTGTGCCTGATAACACATCGAGAAACATGGGCACACTCACAGAAAGAGTTCGAAAAGATTGTCCTTAACCAAATGTCCATTAATCTTGCCGATGGCGATATCGCTCGTGTTCATGGGGTTGGCACACCGCATCGCGACAAAGCACGCCCAATTATCGTAAATTTTGCAACCTACAAAACGAAAGAAAAGGTACTGTGCCTAAAAACCTAACTTAAACGATCAGACATCACAACAAATGAAGACTACTCGCCAGCTACATGAGATGCTTGTAAAATGTTAGTGGATTCAGCGGAACACTCAGCGCCGAATGAAAAATTCTTCTCCACCATAAAAAGCTCACCTTAAACGATAAGTGTTACGAGTATTGAGGGGAAACCTGTGGCCATACGATTACAGGCGGCTGATACCCGACCCCAGGCTGTACATGCTTTCGTGCAGTGCCGTTTCCACTACTACCATGATACAGTGCTTCGTGTACCCAGACGCCACTAAAACTTGAGTCTTTGGGCGGTTTATAAGTTGCATATTTTTTAGCAAACCTGCTAGCCTCTCCTTAGTCGGAAATGTTCGGGTCGTAAATAAAACACCCGGGCAGGACCCAGCAATTCGCGGCCAATACACCGAGCCCTTGCTTCAGGCCAATCAAGGTTGCAGTATAGAGCTTAGTATCCGCGTAAAAAAAACATAAAACAAGCATCGATACCGCACGATGGATGATAAGGCGCCCGGTAAAAATGTGTTCTGGTGAAATGGTCCATGTGTTCTGGTGAAAATTAGGTTTGCAGCTGCTTTCGAAACTGGAGGGAGGGTTGGCGTCATTGGAGGGCTAGCGCATGCAGCAGGGTAGGCAGCACCCACCACTTCTCGCCCCAGACACCGAGCGCATGCGTCAGGACCCAGCATTTTCTGCCAAAGAAGCCGAGTGCAAGCGACAAGCCCGCGGAGACAACTAGGAATATTTTATACCTTCCCGATCAGCACGTGCAGTGCTCTACGACAGCTGCGCTAGACATCTAGTTTCTCAGGGCGGGACGGAGTCATTTTTTAATTTACTGAAGTAACTTTTATAAAACTTTTATACTTTGTATTTTTGTCATTTTTTATGGTTATTTTCGTTTGGCCAATTACTTTGATTTACCTGATTATAACAAGTAAGTATGTCATTTCCGCAAATTATGCGTTTCTGTGCAAATACAGGGCGCTACACACTCTTGGATTAAGGGGGGGGGTACTCAGCAAAGAATATTGCTATGCATTAACAGATAATACAAGAAACCCCTGAGCAAGAACAAAGAAACAAGAAACCAAAACAAACAACATATTGTTGAAAAAGCAGAAGCCATGTAACGTCCCGTATTGCCACACAAGTGTATTTTTGGTGACGTTACCACGTATTCAATCGCTTTAATAGTGTAAATGTCGACAACTGTACCAAAGAACAAAAGATGGAGCGAGCGACGTGAAAATGTCTCTTCATTATTACGCAGTTCTCTGTATTTCTGTACAACTGTGATTGTGGGATTGTTTTCTTGTTATTATACTGCTATTTTTAACATAAAGAAACCTGGAGCTAATCCCCGAACCTGCCTCTCATTCAGAATTCCAGGCTACTGTAAACAAGCAGCTCCTCACAAAAATCCCAAAGAGTCAAACCAAATCTGGCTCGTCACCAAATATAAATAAGTGACAATAACTACACGGAACAAGAAATAACGGATAACTTTAATAGTAAAATGAGCCAAGTAGGTTAAAAATGTCAGGCAAGCTCACCGAGCCGTATACAGTAGGTCAAGGAGTAAAGGAACCGGGGCATAAACTTTGAACTAAGGTTTCTGACCTTGCAAACCGCTAGTAAAGACACAATGCAATGATTAATGGGTTAATCTAGGAAATAAGTTGAGATAGCAAATCCATTGAAGACAGAGTTCCACAGTAAATATTTAAACAGTTGCTCAACGTCGAACTCAATCCAATCGAGCGCATTGATTCGCTAGGTGGGTTCTCATTCTTTGAACACGCTGCGAAACAACGATGACTAATGCTGAGGCGCATTGAATTCTCTGACAAAGTTTGAAGGTTATCATGCGGAAAAGTAATACAAACGCAGAGTTAAATATCAGAATATTTTTCTAAAAGCGTTCGGTACGGTACGTGCGTGCGCGGTGGGCTGTGATGCTCTCTAAGAAGGACGCAACTGAGCAAAAGTTTCGCTCTTTTTTCCGTGAGCTGGGACACAGGGCTTATATTTAAAAATGCTTATAAACCACCGGGTGTAAGTACACGATCATGTGGCAGGTGTAGCATGCTCCATGATCTTCTGCTTCTGCCCTTTCGACCACATGAAGTCGCGACAGAAATGAGAGTTCGTAATTGAATTGCCCAAGTTGCTTAGCTGAATGCAAGATGCTGTTCACTCGAAAGCGCGATCTCCATAATACACATGTCTTACTAATTTCACAAACCCGGGTAAATGCACATGTACCCCCTTCAGAAGTCGTACCGTGTGCCTGGAACCCTATTTGTTAAAGAGGAGGTGAAAGAGTAGTTATTGCATTGAAAACAATTGCATGCACTCTTTTGATATTAACATAAAAGGGGCATTGCACTCCGAAGTCTAATGGCAAAAGTGTCCTTCTTTACGACCCCTGAATGCGTCATAGAAGTTCTTAGAAGTCACGCACGAATATCTTGCAGATAATACGAATTCCCGACGAAAGGTTGTGATAACGGGAAACTTCAATTGCTGGCAGTAAATTTTTCAAATTTTTCAGATGATTCCAAAATTTCCAAAAAAGATGATAAGTGCTCACAACTACATTTAACTTTTCCTTACACCTAGTGGTCTCCGGTGCTAGCAGGGTTCTTAATTTAACTCATTGATTTAGTTCTCGTTGTTTGTTAGTAAGCTAGTGTTGCGTTAGTGTGGCATATCAGATATATAATTCCACGTGTATTGCTCTGTTGTGTGCCGCCTCAGATACACGTTCTTTTACTAATCCGTCCGAAATTCTCGCGAGAGATTACCCTCACGCGGACAATACTGTCCTAAAGTTTTCCGTCATGCTTACTTCAGTTTAGCCAAACAAATGATGGTAAGGAAACTTGGTCAAACATAAAGAAATTGTTCTCTTTTACAAGAAAAGTGTCTGCCTTCAGTAAGAAAATGATCTAATTGGGAACACCATGATTTTTGTCAGATATCGATTAGGACGTAAAACTAAGCAGTGACGGATCAAACGTATTAACAGAAGTGACTTATTTCTCAATTTTCGGGTGCTGGCTCACTCGGGATAAGGCGACAGTGTGCTGGGCCCAAGGATGCCGGATCAATCCGGGCCGCAATGACCCGTCTCTGTGAGGAAGAAAAATATATAAAATAAGCTGCGTGCAGAGATTTCGACGAGCTTTGGAGGTTCCCTAGTGGCCTATATTGTTGCAAGCACCTTCACTACCACGCGCCGCTTTCCACTGGTGTAGCTTCAGCGTGTAAAACACTCGTATTTTAGCAGTTCCTTTTGCCAACCTGATAGAGAAAATGCTATCGGGAAAAGAACACTTTTTTTTAGATACTTTGGAGTCTTTGATGAAACAAGAACGCCGAAAGTTTTTGTGCTTGTATGTCAAAAGAAATAGAGGCAATTCGGAGAGAAATGTTTCGGAGCAAAATATCGTTGTCTAAAAAAATCCTGTCGCATCTGCTTACTTCGCTGCAAATGTCTTCAAGATACGATAGTCTTCCGCCGCGTCTGCTGCGTACATGCCAGTCTTTTATCCCCTGACCACCTCTCGTGTTCTTCCCCTCCCGTCTAATTCCACCCATAATAACTACGGAGGAGGTTGGTTAAAGTCAATTAAGCTTTTCCGTATTCCACTTCTCGTGCCGTGTGCTTGTACTGTTTGTTTCTGTTCAAACTGAACACTGCCAGGAGGTCCATGCTTGCGCCAGCTCTTTATTGTGGGGTCCAAATATGGTTTTTCAACGGCGTTATTCTTTATGTTGCTACTGCAGATTATGAACGCCCACATTTGTTCTAAATTTAAAGAACACTGCAATTATCAGTTGTGCATTGATGCTCTGCCCCAAATATGCCTAATGTTTTCGTTTTTGGTCAGAAACATTGGCAAGCGTGTAGTATGTCTCCAGATATACAAACATACAGACAGGAAGGCCGGATTTTGCGTTTAAGTAGCCCTAGAAAATTTATCCTCTTTAAAAATTAATGCCTTTTTTTCTTATCAGTATTTCGGCGGAGAGCCTGGCATGCACTTTTACGATCACATGGTTTTTCGAGTGCCTTAGACAGTGTAGAAACTTGAGGCTGGTGTTCTTAGGCTTTTAGAATGGACTGGGTGTAAAGAAGTCATCTGGTTCTTACCAACTATCACATGCCTTTTTGAGTATATATGCTGCATTATGGGTAAATTCATACTCGACGGTTACGCAATATTTCAAATCGCTGAAGCGATTATTATTAACTGCCGATTAGCAAAATATTTTGTACTCCATAAATTTAATTTTCTTCTTAAAATTCACAACTGTACGCCCATTTCTTCACATGTTGCTAAGTTACAACGAGAGCAGATTATTTTTAACGTGGTTTTTGACACACTTGGGATTTGATCGTTTGCTTTATTCATAACAACGTGACCTTACATCTGGTTGATCTAGAGTAACCCAACTAGCTGAAAAAGCTATTGAGTACCACTCCGTATGATTCATTCCACCTAACAGGCGCTTTCTTTTTGATTCTCGAAACCTTTTGATGTCGTTTCTCCACAGGGCTCATCACAAAGCTGTTAGCAACTGGCAATAAACAACAAGTAGCCCTCTCAATTTATACTCTTAACACAGGAAGCAGCGTATTGCCACAAATAAGCGCGTGTCTAAACAGTTAGATGGGTATCCGGTGTTTCATGGGGCGCAGTCTTCAGACCACTCCTTTTTAGAGATGTTAATCATATTCATCTTTTCGGTAAACCACCAATCCAGATTGCACACATGGTTGGCACTGTCTTCTACGCACAGCTGCGAATAACTGTGACCGGGCGTCCCTGGCTCTAAGACGGCACACAAAATGGCCGCTGGATGAAAGACAAAAACTAGGCAGTTGAATTAAAAAAACGGAAGTGAATTTGGGTCGGGGTGGGATTCTAACCACAGAACGACAGAACAGGTTTCTGGAATCTGGGATAAGCACGCGTCCAGAGACCACAACAGCGCGGGGTATCTAGGCGACTAAGGGTGGCCCAAGGTAAAAGAATTATGTTATAGCCTTCGACTTATCAGCATGAGGTACAGGCACGTCTGTTGCGTAGACTAGCAATTTGAAAATTTTAATTACTTAACTGCCAATTAGGACAGTAGCAAAGCACGTTACCAGTAAATGTCCTTTTCACTGGACGATGCTAACACGGCATGTGTCAAGTTATAGGAATGCAGAGAGGACAAAGAAATGAAACGAAGGGGATGAACATAGCTCTAGTGAATGCGCTGTAGACTTTGACTTATAAACGGGTGTTAGACATGGACTCAGGCCATATGAGTCACTTTAGCATTCTCCCCGCACGGGGCACCTTGAGTAATCTTGGTGACGGTGAGTGGCGACATCGCGTACCCCGAGCCCCCCATACTTAAGCTGTCACCTACCGTGGCTAGACGTTGAAAGGTGAAGGGTTAGAAGCCGTGAACGGTGGCCGTCGGAGCCTTGGTCAAGCTCCGGCCGAAGGGCTCCCTGCCTGTCTACCAGGCAGGGAGCTCCGGGACCTCTTTGGCTACCAGGGTAAGGTCAAAGGAGAAAGTACCCCCGTCTCCCTGCTTTCCAATGTATCATATGGCATTTTCCAAACCCCCCCCCCCAAACTTGATCGGCCACCGAAGAGGGGCCGCACCGAAGTTTCTTTTCCTCCTTTGCAATCGATCTCTCTCCCAAAGCCTGATAATTTCTCGCGGTTTTTGATCATAGAATCTGTTGACAAGACAAAGCCCATCACTTTCCAGTCTATGTTTCTAATCTCCAAGTTTCTTGAAATCCTTACCGGAAAGTCGTACAAGTCGAAAGTCGAAACTCACAACGGGAGAAGTTTTGATAGAAGTAGAAAGCAAACAACAATCCTCTAACCTCCTCAAGCAAACGCGCATGGTAGATGTTGACATCAACATCACGCCCCATCGCAGCCTCAATAGCTGCCAGGGCGTGATCTCTGATCGAGATCTAATGAATGAGACTGAAGCAGATCTGCTATAGGGCCTCCGAAATCAGGGCGTGACAGCAGTGAGGCGAATCACCATACGCCGAAATGATGAAATAATTCCAACCAAGCACATAATCTTCACTTTGACCGCTCTAACCTTCCTGAGTCGGTCAACGCAGGTTTCTTGACATGTCCAATCCGACCCTACGTGCCGAACCCACGCCGCTGTTTCAAGTGTCAGCGGTTTGGGCACGGCACAACCTCTTGTGGTAAATTGACGTGCGCAAAATGTGCAGCACATGATCATCTAACTGACAATTGTAAATCCGAGAACTTCACCTGTGCGAACTGCCAGGGACCACACGCTGCCTATTCTAGGAGCTGTGAAAAGTTCAAACAAGAAAAACAGATCACTTCCTTGAAAGTCAACGAAAACATCACCTTCCCAGAGGCGCGGAAGAGGTTCGCCTCCTTCCCTCTGGGCAGGTACGCCGACGCAGCTCGCCGGGGGGCGGAGCGGCGTCTGGTTTCGGCGGGGACCCAGTACCTCGAGTCGGACTTGGTCCCGCCTCCGCCCCCCCCCCCCCTGGGTTGCCTATGGCAGCCCAACCCGCCTCCGCACCGCCCGCTCACCCAGCAGCGGCTGTGGTGGCAACAACGTCTGTTGGGGATGCCGCTGCATCCACTGCTTCCTCTCCACCGGCCCAAAGCACACGAAAGGGCACGGAGATGGAGACGGAGGCAGTCGCAGCGACCCCCTCCCCCGCAGCGACCCCCGCAGCGACCCCCTCCCTCACAGGCAGTGGCCCCTGCCATCTGTGGTGCTCCCCACGTCTTCGGCACTGGCAGCGCAGGCAAAGAACACCCGAAAGGGTACCACGTCAAGGGGGCTCAGTCCGCTGGGCACCCCTTTGCCTTCAGATGACGACATGGACGTCGAGCCCTTCCGGCTTTCATCGAAGCGAAAGGAACGGGCTGCGACGTCCAGGTCAGTAGAGCAGGCAAAAAACCCCTCCCAAGAGTGCAAGCCCCGAAAGACCCTACATAAATAATCACACTCCAGTAGCTTTAATACATCATAATGGGAAGAGAAAACATAGTTCAATGGAACTGCAGAGGCCTTCTGAATAATCTTGACGACGTGCATGACATCCTGGATGCCAACCAGCCAAATTTAATGTGTGTCCAGGAAACACATCTGAATTCCTAACACACAAATTTCTTGAATAGTTACTTGGTATACGGGAAAGACAGGGATGGCTGCACACACTCTTCTGGCGGATTGGCCATAATTGCCCGCAAATCCTTAGCATGCCACCCTGTCACCATGAACACCGTCCTTGAGGCTGTAGCCGTCCGCACAATATTATTTAATAGGTTGATAACGGTATGCTCCATCTACATCTCTCCTGATCTTGCACTTCTGAGCTCTGACTTTGAGGCGCTGGTCGACCAGCTGCACACAATTCTTTTTGGGGCTCTTCTCGCACGGATGCCCGAGGTCGCTTTATAGAGAAGTTTTTAACATCCTCTGGAGCATGCCTTTTCAACAAGAAACAGCCTACATACCATAACATAGGACCCAATACATACTCAAATCTTGACTTGGCTATTGGTGCAGCAATTCCCTTTTCATGTCTTGAGTGGGGTGTGGGCACTGACCCATATGGCAGTGACCACTTCCCCACCTCACTAACATATATAGGTAAAGGCCCATGCAGTCCATCTTCCCACAACAGGTTCAACGAAGCAAGAGCTAACTGGAATACATTTACAGAGACATCCAAACTACACCACATATCCATAGGACACCTGCACGTTGAAGAAGCTACCCAACTGCTCACGGCGCACATCCTCGACGCCGCCGAAAAGTCCATTCCCCACGCCTCTGGTACCCTGCGCAACGAGAGGAGGCCGTGGTGGAATGAGGACTGTAGGCGGGCGCGAGAGGCCCAGAAGAAGGCGTGGGGTATCCTCCGTCGGTACCCCACGTCGGGTAACCTTATTTTGTTCAAACGGGTTAAGGCGTTAGGAAAACGTGTGCGCCGCGAGGCAAAACGAGAGAGTTGGCACACGTTCTTGACATCCATAAACTCTTACACAGACACACACAAAGTCTGGACACGAGTACGAAAACTTAAAGGACAACAGACACAAAGCCTGCCCCTGGTTAGTACAACGGGGGACACACTGGAAGACCAGGCTAACACACTTGCACAACACTTCGAACACTTGTCCAGTTCAGCACACTACACAAATACTTTCATGAAACACAAAACATCTGTAGAAAAGATGTCACTGCGTAATAACAACAAGTCGCACACTTGTTACAATTCTCCTTTTTCAATTCATGAGCTGAAGATTTCTCTGAGCACATGTAAGCCTTCAGCTCCAGGTGCAGACAAAATCACATACACCATGATACAACACCTACACCCAGACACTCTTGAAACACTCCTACTTCTATACAACAAAATATGGCTTTCGGGGCAGCTTCCAAGGTCTTGGAGGGAGGCCAATGTAGTGGCTTTCTTTAAGGAAGGGAAGGACCCTTCCTCTCCCGCTAGCTATAAACCCATTGCCCTGACGAGCTGTCTGTGCAAGCTTCTCGAGAAGATGATCAACAGGAGACTCATGTACTTCTTAGAGTAGAATGGTCTTCTCGAGACCTGCCAGGCTGGCTTCAGGGCGGGGAGATCCACCAACGATCAACTGGTTGGGTTGGAATCAAATATAAAGGATGCCTTCATTCACAAACAGTTCTGTGTTACGGTGTTTTTCGACATCGAGAGGGCCTATGACACCGCTTGGCGTTACGGCATACTTAGTGACCTCAAGTCATTCGGTGTTTCGGGTAACATGCTAAACACCCTTATTAGTTACTTGTCGAAGAGAAAATTTTGAGTGAGAGTCAGTAGTGTACTCTCAAGGGTTCACGTTCAAGAAAACGGCGTGCCGCTAGGTGGTGTGTTGAGCTGCACTCTCTTCATAGTAAAGATGAACTCTCTTGGGAAGGCATTGCCACCTACAATCTCTTATTCCATGTATGTAGACGACGTTCAGATTTCCTTTAAATCGTGTAGTATGTTCATCTGCGAACGTCAAGTCTGGCTGGGCGTCAAGAAACTTGCCGGCTGGGCCGACAAGAATGGTTTAAGACTGAATCCTGCAAAAAGCTCTTGGATTGTTTTCTCCAGGTAGCGTGGGGTTCATCCGGACCCAGACATTACTCTGAATAACGTGTCTCTTCCTGTGAACAAGGACCATAAGTTTTTAGGTGTTGTGGTTGACCACAAACTCACATTCATTCCTCAAATAAAGCAAATGTAGCATAAATGTCTCAAAACAGTGAATATTCTTAAGGTCCTCTCACACCAATCGTATGGTGGCGACAAAGAACTCCTGCTACGCCTCTATACTTTGTTTGGGTCTCGTTTGGACTATGGAATTGTGGTGTATGGGTGGGCGACAAAACAGCATTAAGAATGCTCGACTCAGTGCTACACTTGGGGCTTTTCCTTCCGTCGGGTGCTTCGCAATAGCCCCGCCCAAAGTTTGTATGCCGAGTGTAACAAACGGTGCCCTGAGGACCACCGAACATAAATGGACTTTCTCTACGCTTTTAAATTTCATCGCTGAATAACCATCCTTTTAAACCTGTTTTTAATGATACATCCGCATCTCCACTGTTTGTAAATCGCCCGTCCGTTTCTTTGCCGTTCTCAGTTAGGGTGAGACAGGAAGCTTCGGGTTCCAACATCTCCTTTTTAGACATTTACACATCTTCTTTTACTGACGTTTTACCACCCTGGCAGCTTCAACCAGTATCTTGTGACTTCTCCTTCATGAACATTGATAAAACTAGGGTATCACAAACTGCCATTTTGCAGCACGTCTTGTCCCTGCAGTATAAGTATCAATGTGCAGAGATTTAGAGTGACGCGTCAAAAACAGCAACCACGGTGTCTTGCGCTGCTCATGGGCAAAACTTTGATGCATGCAGACCGATGAGCACATACACAACTTATTTAGCTGAAGCATATGGCATCTTACTCATTGCACAACACATTCTTGAACACAATATTCCGAAGTACATAATATATACTGATTTCTTGAGTATTGTGCGCGCATTGGCATCACAAAAGGCGTGCAAAAACAGAATTTTGGTCTCCAACGTATGGTGTTCAACACTATCATGTCTATATAAGCCTAAAAACTATATCTGGTCTTTTGCTGGGTTCCAGTCCACGCTGCGATCACTGGCAATGAGGTTGCTGATGAAAGGGCTGCTGCTGCCATACTCAGCAACACAGTAAACATAACAACACTACCACACAGTGACCTTAAGCCACAAATTCGAAAATACCTTCCTAACAAATGGCAAGCACAATAGAACGAACAGACAGGTAACAAACTACATGTGATAAATCCACACTTGGGACGATACACAACTGACTCACACAAAAGACACACCGAAGTGACCTAAGCAAGGTTGTCGATAGGCCACACGCATGCAATCCACTCGCACCTGATCACTGGATCTCCAAGACCCACGTGCACCGGGTGTGGAGGGGGCCTATCCATTATCCATATACTCATACAATGCAAGGCACTAGAAACAACGGGACACAAACACTTTGCGCAACTGTACAGACAACACATTTTCCTACACCCATCGTACTTTTTAGGGGACGACCCTATAATCGCCCACAAGCGTACTTTTAAGTTTCTTAGCGATGTCAAGTTTTTACACCTGATTTTTTAACACGCGTAGTTTTTAAACCTTATTTCGCGCCATGCACCATCACAACCTGGCCTTTTACGCTATCCATTCTTATTGTCTTCTACTGATTTTACTTTTGTTTTTGTTGAACGATTTTAGAGTTTACGTTTACATCCTTCATACCTAACCACTGTTTTGGAGCTCGTTGCCCTAGCTGGCCTTGCATCATAAACATCCAACCATCGTCATCATCACTAGTGGACGGAGTGCAGAGGAGCACTATGTATGTGAAAATAAACAATATAAAAAATGTCCACCGCCCGCACTAGTGGTGCAAGGCTGGAGAAACACCAGAGCTTGCGACCCCTCTCCCTTCGTCGGAAACCCGGTTGTTACATCTCACATGAATTTCCGAACTTCTCAAAGCTTTCTGTATGCGGGCCCGGAACGTTTTGCCCGCAGCCTTTCACATCTATCCCAAAGTGAACTGCGTTAGCGTGTGCTAAAACCCCAGGCAACCGGCTTCGTGAACTCGGCGTCTGTAGCGGAAGCTGTCTTGTGCTCCCCATTTGAGGCGCGGGTGCACGCAAACTGTTTTTTTTTTTCTGAGCTTCTCACGTGACAGAAGGCAAAGCGCAAGCCTGGACGATGCCATGCCACCGGATCAATCTCAGGCTTAAACATCTGCGCTTTTAAGAGCGGCTGAAAGCAGCTCAGTTGCGGCAGTGAGGCCTGTGCGAGCAAGCGAGCGAGCGAGCGAACAAACGCTCACGTGAAGTCCAAAACCAACGCTACAAATAACGCAAAGGAGCGAGCGAGGACAACTCTTCCAAAACGGGAGCGACAGAAAGCCCAATCCAGCGGGGTCACCGTTCTGGGCGACGCTGTTTTTTCAGATGATTTGTTGTGTCTACTACAAAAGGTCCCCAGTACAGCGTGGAACCGCCTGCTACAAGGTCCCGGAAGCTCGCCATGGTTCGGAGTATTGGTGAAGGTGCGTGTGAACAAGAACGCGAACAGGCGACTGGGGATGGAGTGCACACCCTGCTGAAGACTGTGAGTACTACGCCGGCACTTAAACTTCCTTTTAGGAGGATCGTTTGCGCTCTCAAGCGGGAAGAACTGTCCACGTTCAAGCGGATAAGGAGGGTGGCTTTGCGATCCTTCCGCCTGGAGCATATCAAGAAAAAGCCTTGAGTGCCGTGGAAAAAGACTTCAAGCCGGTACCTTTTGACCCTAAGAAGCAGAAAGCAAGGGCCCTCAATCTAGTCACCGACGTCAACTGTCTTCGTCATAGCCTCAAAAAGGCTATGACCAAGACAGTGACGGGAGTCCTGGAAGTATTCTTCATGGCCAAGAAACACAACCCGGAATGCCCGTTCCGTGCTATAGTTTCTGGGAAGGCTACGTGGCAGTCTCAGGTTGGGCTATACCTACAGTGGCATCTTCGCCTCTTGCCACTACAAGATCCTTTTTTGGTACGGAGTTCAGATGAAGTCGTACAACTACTAGAAGATGGTCGATGGAATGGAGTGCATGCCTTCTCTATGGATGTTGTAGACTTGCATTACAGCGTTTCCCATGATGATCTATTCAGTGCCTTGAGAGACAAAATAGATGATTTCGGTGAACTCATATTTAACGGAAAAACCGGTGTTATCAGTAACAGTTTTTTGGATCTTGTTCATTTTTACCTTCAGAGTACTGTTGTCGAATTTGAAGACAGGTTTTATGTCCAATGGCGTGGAATTTGTATTGGTTCGTCACTAGCTCCCATTCTTTCTGATATTTAATTTAGTGTCTTTCATAAGTGCGTAAAGACAAAACTGGCAGATGCTCATCATTTCACCATACTTAGATATGTGGATGACTATCTTGTTTTGGTTAACCAAGTGGCTGGAACCAGCTTGAATGATGCGGTAAATGGCGTCATTTAAACGTTTGTCAGCTCTTAAAAATCACTTAAGTTTACGTTGGAGCTGCCAAGCAACTACTGCCTGCGGTTCCTAGGTTTGAGCCTGACATTTCAGAACACGCACGTGTGTTGGCAATACAAGCCGCGCGCTAACAAGCAGCTGATTCCTTTTCATAGTGCTCGCTCCTAATTAATTAAAAGGGGTGTGGCCATAACATGCATCAAGGCAGCGTTAAACAAGTCGTGCGAGCAAAAAGTACAAGACGCGTTTAATGAACAGATTGCCCGGGTGGGCAATGCGGGATTCCCTTTTGCAGTTGTTTAGGACGTTTGCGAAGCACTTCTGCAAAAAAGTAAACGAAAACCGAGGGAAGGTGACATGCAAACGAAAATAAAAGAAAGAAAGTTGACATCATCCCGTATTGGCACAGGATCTCGCATAATCTCAAAAAAGTTGCTCAAGGTACGATATGAATGTGGTGTTTAGCGCGCCCTGCAAATTGGCGAAGGTTTGCCCTATGATGTCGCAAAGAAAGCGGCAATCGTGCTACAAAAAAACACGGCGAATTATACACAGATTGCACCATGGGAGTTGTCTACGAGATTCCCATGAGTTGCAACAAGTGTTATATTGGCCAAACAGGCAGATGTTTCAATGACAGAGCGCGCGAGCACTTGGGCAGTAAAGAACAACGCTGGGGGCCACATGGCTGAACATGGCAAAAGGTGCACTCTGCAGGTTACAAACTGCACTCCGCTCTTCAAACAGGCCACGTTTCTAAAATGGGTCAGAGATAGGCAAGAAAGAGACATAGTGGAGGCGTACTTCATTCACAAGGCGGGAGACAAATGCATCCATTCACCGTCGGTCTCACTATCAGTCAAAGAACTCGAGTTCTTAGATGGACACGTGCAGGCTGGCACACGTTGTTGGCATGACGTTTCCATGACGTGAGAACAGTGTATTCAACTTAAGGTTTTTCACTAATAAAGTTTAGTTGGAAGTGGCGCCTTGTCTGTGTCTACGTCTTTCTTCTGGTCCCCGTTGTTTAGCGCCTCAAATTTATTTAGACCGTAAGGGAAACAATGCTGTGTGCCCGTAATGCGATGATAGCACAGTATTATCTATGCCCCAGTTTTGTACCAGTTAAGCGCTATCGTTACTTAAAAAGAGCGCTTTTATTATATGTACCGCTGTTTCTTGATTAGCTGTGAAACTGGCAATAACGAAAAAAATGCGATGATAGCTCAACCGGATAGACGACGTTTTCAGAACGCGATTGTCGTTCCCTCCGAGGGACGTGGTTTTTTCTTACAAATTGGAAGGTATCTGTTCGCGTTAGAAAACTTACGGCCCGTTTAAACAACTCCGCTGTTAACATAATTTGACATGCCAAGATCCCCACTTTCAGCCTGGTTATTGAAGCACTGTATGAAATGGAAGACGATAACTTTGAGATGGTTTGCATTAACAAGCACTCTCAAATAGTGAGTAATACAACGCTACCTCTGTCATTAAAAATGGCATCCAACCAATCTGCCCTGCCAGTGATGACTTACGATGCAGCAATTTCAGGACTCACAGAGCCCCTCGATCTAAAACCAACTGAGTACTACAAATCCTCAGAAGAAGAATGATAAGAAGAACGTTTAGGGATAGGAAACACGCCTCTGAGATTAGAGAGCAACTCGGGTGCACCACATTTGAAACCAAATTAGGGTAAAGAAGTAGAGTTGGGCTGGACATATAACATCGAGAAATTTAAACTGATGGACACGGATAACAAAATGACTACAAAGAGACCAAATTAGAAGCAGCAAAGAGACCTTGACGGAAAGAAGATGTATAAACTTGGCGGCAAACAATGAATTCGGATAGTGGCGGATACAAGCATAAATGAACCCAGATGTGGGCACATCTCCATGCCATGAACGAAAAAGCCGCCATTATTCTCGCCACGGTATCGACCTCAGCTACGGTCATTGTGTCTGCCTTCAATGCTGCTATTCATAACCACACTCCAGCATGGGCTTAAAGAGAAGTAGCTAATATTTCCGCCCCTTCACCGCGATAGACTTCGGCACGTTAAACTGATTTGGACATCGGCCCAAATGGCCGTTCCTGGAGATGAGCTGGCTCACTAGGCAACCTCACATGAGGGAAACTGGACTGGCCTCGGGGAAGTAATTCAGCCAGGCTGAATGAAGGCAAGGGCAGGCAAACAGCACTGCAAATTTGGCCGCTTTTTACCTGTGGTGCTCCCACCCTGAAGTCGATAGCACTCTTTCATGGAGCAGGTAACGGCCACATCATCTACGGTGGGTATCTGGGTTCATCAACGCGGACCACAATTGCGGCCAGGTTAAGCCACAAAACGTCGGCGACCTCATAACCTGGTGCTCTGTGCTCCGCTTTGCAGTACATTAGGGGCAATAAGCTTTTGTGTGGGTGATTTTCACAGATTCAAGGGCAGCACTTGAAGAACTAGCCTCTTTTCTGCGGGGATTTGTCAACGGAATGCACACTCCGCATACACAGGCCACCAGATGGCTTCATGACATAGTTCTAGAGTGGCTACATGGACAGTGTGGGGGGGTGTTTGGGTATGTAGTGGCTGATGAAACAGCTTGCGTGGACCCCAACCGGTCTAGCGTGTTCATTCCGATTCCCTTAAAGGAGCAATGAAGAGAAAACAAAAGTTTGTTTTATTCGAAAGATTAGGTGTTTCATAGTACCCCAAGCGCTTTCCCGGAAGCAAATGATGCTTTATTCACTGAGAAATAAGGCAATTTAAGCCAAAATTTTAAATCTCCCGCTAAAATTGCACATTTCGTGACGTGAACAATGGCATCATACGAGCCGGTTCATAAAAAGATACTTAGTATGTCGACTCCATATAGCACCCCACGCGGGAGTCAGACAGGAACCGGAATCGTGCCGAAACCGAGACGGCGGCCATTTTAAAAATACTAGTAAAACCTAGTGCATCCGCAGCCCTAGTCATGGAATCGTCTGATCCGGAGAACAAAACTCTTGCCGAGGAGCTCGGGCTTGCATTTAACAACCTCACACCACTTGAACGCTCAGTGCTTCTAAGTGCACGAGCGGCAGGAGTTGTGGGATACGCGGTGGACGGGAAAGCGACCATTCCGCGATAGCCACAACAGACGAACGCCCGGCCGTCGGCACCGCTGCCTCGTCAGCCCCGTCGCGACGGACGAATACAGACTGGTACATATGTGCCGTATTTTTATTACGGGTAATAATAGTTCAATTTCAGTAGCATTATCGCTTATGCCAGTTGGCCGGTGTCGCGTATGGAAAGCCGTTCGCGCGAGCTCTCTGCTCCGACCAGAAAGATACGAGCGTCAATGCGGGGTGTGTGCGGCATTTTTTCCCCCAAGGTCAGAGCGCTATGACGGCGATTTGACGAAGTCGGCGACGAGTGCCAGCATGTCCCAGGAGTGAGCTCACGTAAGGGTCCCTGCCGTAATCACTTCATCGGAAATGAAGCGAGCCCCTCGTACTTCCTTTAGCTCCCTTTCTCCTCCGTTTGCAAAGTTCACAAAACGTAGCCACTTGCTTCGCCGAGGTTCGTCGTTGGGCAGCACATGAAAGGAGATCTCCTCACCGGCGGGGATGTCGCACACCCTCGACGATGTGCCCGTACTACATAGGCATTTCAAAACGCAGCAACGAAATTTCATTGTAAAGTACTCGAACAAACTAAAGTTTTCAGTGGTTGTAAACTGGAAACGAGCTCGTAACGACAGCAGCAAGCCCCCAACACCATTCGAAACTTCTGCGACGACTGGCACTATCCGCGCTTCTTTTTTCCTTACTCCCCTCGTTTCTTTTTTGCAAGCTTTCGTCTCCGATGTCACCCCTTGGCCCGTAGTCCGCGTCCCGCATCGCTCCCCCCCTTTAAAAAAAATCTTCCGGCGCCGGTTTTCGCCCTACACTTGCGGGGGGAAACGCAGGTCACGGTCCTCCAAGGGGCCAAAACCGCACAGAAAAAGGTTAAAATGCCTTATTTTGATATTAAGTGGGAGGTCCCCCCCTCCCCCCGCGCCCTCCCCCTTCTCTCCGCCGAAACGCCCTTTCCCCTTGGGTTCCGACAACAGGTGGGGACCCAACACCCCTCTTCCCCCGCTTAGGCGCGCGAAAGAAAGGGGGGGCCTCGATCGGCCCCCTCCCCGGGTCGGTTCCGAAAAACCACATATGTGTTGCGGCCTGCGGTCGAAACATTGTGGCGTATCGGACGTAGATCAGCGTTCGGTGGTGGCGTTTCGGCCTAAAACATCTCTCGCGAGGGGCTTAAATTGGCCGGGATTTTTGGTTTGACTTGGTTTGGGTTTGGATTGGTTAAAATTTTTTGGGATTTGTTGCCATAGCCGCGCCACTTCTTAGCCGCTCCACGTTGCTTGCCGCCTTCGGGGCACGAAAACCATCGTTTTCATCAAATTCTGTGGAAAAACAATTCCCCCCAATAGAAATATACGATTGCAGGGGCGGCAGAAATCTTCTTTTTGACGTGCCCCTCCAGGGGTTTTTCTTTTTTAAATTGACTTCCCGTTTTTGGCTTCTAATCTTTGGTAAAGTTGGATTTGTTATCGAGATTTTAATATATACGCCGGCCCCGTTTTTATTTCCTTTTGCGGTTGGCGATTGCGGCCCCCCCTTTTTCAAGGGATTGTCCAAGCGGTCGGGCGTACGTGCTGGATTCGTTGGCCCCTAAGAGCCTCAAACCCAAAACTCTGCGCGAGGCGAGTTGACTGGCCGGCGGTAGTTTGTACGCATTGGCGCACACGCTTCGTTTCGTTTGGGAACTTCAACCGTTTACTCCCCTTTTCTTTGTCATAAAAAGTGTGCAGGTTTCCGGGCTTTTAGCTACATGAAACTGTAAGCCCTGTAATTCGTTTGCTTTTCCCGGCCTCAGCCAATGCAGAGCTTCTCGAGTGACTCTAGTTCTGTTGCGGAAAATGAGCTGTGGGTCCTGGTCACCTTTTTTTAATTATTAGCAGAGGAATTTGCCTTATAAGTTGTCGTTTGGGTTTAACGAGGCAATCTTTCGAATAAACCAAAACTTTTTTCTTTATGGCTCCTTTAACTATATGTGTTGCCGCAACGCTTCTGTACTTGATCGCGCGGCAGTGAATAAGGAAGGACATATTACAACATTATCATCCATTTTATATAATTGCTCCCGCCTGCACTTTTCGAATGCCGTTTGGTCTGGAAAGCGTGAAGAAGCAATTGTTCACCGCATTCGCCTGAACGTCGCTTTTACCAACCAATACCTGCACAAGAGGCACCGAGTTGCCTCCGCTCACTGTTCCGCTTGTAGTGTTCGTGAGGACATAGAACATCTACTGTGTATGTGTCCCCGTTTTGAAACTTCGCGGCTAAGCACGAAGACAACTTTGGGACTGCGTGCTGATGCACCACAGAAACATTGCGACGTCATCGGTCCGTGACACTCGCTGCCGTGGCAACACGGAATACAAGCGCCTTAGTGGCATTTCTCCGTGACTCCGGCGTGAACAAACTCTGTGAACGTTTGCCCTTTGATAATGTAGAGTGCGCAACACCCTTATCATAACACTCAGTTCAACTTTAACTAGTCACCTCTCAAACTGCGAACTCAAACTTTTTACAACAAAAGTTAAGGTCAAAATATATGGTTAAAACTTCAGAATGACACAATAGTTTTCTTCAAGGGCTTTTCGGACGAGGCAAGATAAGGCTATCCCCAAACCTGTGTTATAGACAAAGGGGTTGCCCTCTGTACTGTGCTGTTGCGTGTTCCTGCGTCTATCAGTTTCTGTGTGCCTATCTGCGTTTGTTAGTGTTGGAGTTCTGTATCTTCGTTTCTTTCACTCGTTTTCGCCCCTTTTATGTTCATGTGGTGTAGCATGCCAAAATCGCTGCCAGGCTGACTTCTCTTTGTCATTAAAAGGGATCCCCCTCTTCTCCTCTCCCTATACCACCGCAACTCTTGTTGCAACCTGGCAATTAGAAAACATCTGGACGTCCAAGAATTTCTGCATGGCCTCCAGAGCAAAGGCTACGAGTTCATATCATGGAGTCCTGGTGTAGGAAACCACTCCTGCCTCAACGACTCAAATAAACGTTTTCTAGTACTAAATACTTTAAAATACTACTAACTACTACTACTTTTTCTACTACTACTACTTTTACTATACTAGTACTACTTTTACTACTACTATACTACTACTACTACTTCTAGTACTACTACATATTTAGAATCGTGTAAATAGCCCGAAATCCTCTACTTACGCACCTGCTGTGGGCTTGGCGTCAGAAACCTCCCACATTAACAGCCCACATGGCTATCACTGACACTGGACAAGGCTGATGAGCAGAAACCAAGCATCAGTAAAAAAAACGTCATTAACCCGCGGAGGACGAAGCCACTGTACAGGCTACTTCCCGCCATCTGGCGAAAAGGAGTTGATCCCACTCTCACACCAATTAACCCTTTTTAGGCAAAAATTAGCAACAAAGTTTATCTAAGCCTCTCGTTACCTGTCCGGGCAGGAGCACATGGCAGTATATGGTACAATACTCCGTTGCAACATTCCGTTATTATGTAGATACAAACCCACGGATTTCTGTACGCATCCGGCGGCATCTACCGATTCCCTTGGAACACTTTGTCCCCTGTCTTGAGGAACTGCTAAAAAGACCCCGCTATTTCTTTTGAGTAGGCTAGCCGTAGGGGTGTTGGTATTGACACTGACGGCCTGAGTTAGAACACCTTTGATGGTAGAAATTTGTGCCGAGACCGGTGACCTTTAATTGAAAAGTGCTCTCGTACGTTAATTCTACGCATTATTTTCGTATAAAATGTGATTTGGTATTCAATGGATGGTTTAGATGTGGAGCGCCGCATATAAACGCTTTTAAAAACGTTCCGCATTGTACAAAAGTGCAGGGCATATAAATATCTCGGAACAGAACGTCACCGATTCCGTCCTGCAGTGAACATGAATGCACGGTGATGATTATTATGATGATAATTATGATAACTAACATGATCATGATCGTGGTGACGCAACTGTTAAAGCGGATGTAACATACGCGTATGTGGGTTTGATTACCACTGCAAGGTATTAAAAGGTCCAGAATGCCTATTTGTGAACGTTTGAACTAAAAAAGTCGACACAAGAATGCCTGACAAATATATCCAGCAATAAACCTGGAATGTGGCCAAAAAAGCATCGGTGCATTGCATCCACTACGGAGGATTCGGAATTTCTGGCTGAAACCAACGACAAACAAAACATTGGGTACACAGCCTCGGAAAACGTTGTAACAGCGGAGAAAGGTCGCTTGTAAATGTCGGGCGAGCATAAGGCCGCATTGTCTTCTCCAGCGGCTGAAATCCGTGAAGTGCGTCAGCAAATATCCCAAGTCGTTGACCTTCCTGCACAACTGTCATGTCGAGTTCACGCAGTTAGCGTGTTTTTTTATCCGTGCAAATGCACCTTACTCGAACCTCAATATACCCATTTCATTTCTCCGATTTACCCTGCGCAATGTTCCCTTTGTCCATATGATGAATAGTTTTCCAATGTTCTAGGCCACCGTTACCGACCCAACCGAAATGTAAAACGCCTGTTATGCGAAATTATGGAAATATATTGTTTTTACGGAGAGTGACACACCGAAGCGTTGCTTCAGAAGACGTTCCTAGAAGTTTTATTAAGCTGAATTAACTGATTAGTACGTAAACCCCACATTACAAACCCTTTTTGTTTCTTATACTCGTCTAGACAAGCTCCGCACAACCGTGTTTTGTGCCGTGCACTCGCTTGGGTAAGGTGAACTTCCAAGTTCCCACAATATCGAACAGTTTTAATGTGTATTTTTCTTTTAATCTATTTCTTTCTTTGGATACTTTGCCAAACACTTACCGTAATTACCCGATTCTAACGCGCCCCCGATTCTAACGCGCACCCGAATTTTCTGACAAAATAAAAAACGAAAAAACTTGCACCTCCAATTGTACCGCGCACGGAACTTTGTGAGCACGAAAAACGAAAGCGAGAGCAACCGGCGTCTTATTTCTCAAAGTACTCTCCCTCATCTCACTCCTCGTCGCTCTCCGCTGACCACAACATCTCGTCCTTGGTGCCGTCAAGCTCGTTCGCGATGCCACACGTCTGAACGAACGTTCAACCATGGTTGATGGGATCGTGGCCCACGCCTCGTACGCCCATCCCGCGAGCTTCTCCGGAGGCGCACGCTTCAGTCCCACCGCTCGTTTTGAAAGCTTGAGAGCGGCTGCTGCCATTGCTGTTATCAAGCGCGCAAGTGTCACGATTTGACGATTTGTGTGAACGCCGATAGAAAAGCCTAGGCGCCTATGCTTCCTGCGTCCGAAAAATCGTTGCTAAAAGCTTTGGCGTCGTCTTGAGATGGCGATGGGTGGGACAAAATTTCCGCTGTTTCGGCAGTTTCGGTTTCGTATCCGATTCTAACGCGCATGCGATTTTTCGACCTATTTTTCCGAAAAAAAAGTGCGCGTTAGAATCGGGTAAGTACGGTTACATTATTAAAAATCATAGGCCATTCAATTTTTAAGGCGGACAACCAGCGGAGATTTCTACGGCACGCTGACACAGAATTTAGGGGAAACGTATCAGCGAATTTGATTTTTTTTCTTTAGTGACGGCGGTCATTTTTAACGAAAAGACCTACAATTACAGCCGTTTCCTGCTGATAATTCCCGACAACGTTGGCTTAGCCGAGAAGCGTTCTTGTGCACTCGGAACAAAAATATACGCATCCCCTTGCGGTGTCGGCACCACACTATCGACGCGTTCAGGACGTGTGCTGCTCTTCAGACCAAGTCGCAAGCTAATCTAGTGAGGAAGACGAACATTTCGGTGTGTTCAATAACTGCGCGGTCACCGTTGATACAGTGGGTCAACTGAAAATTCTGCAGCAATTCAGAGAATCGTTTGCTACTGGTTAGCATTTTTATGCCGCTTGTGTAGAGTGTGACTTCTTTACAGCCAAATATTTTGGTTTTTCTCATTCTCTCCGACCAATCATCTCATTTACGGTATTATAACGATTGCAGGCGTTCCTTCCGCCAAATCTGCAATATTGTGTAAAGGCGCTACGCGGTTGCTTCCGCCAAATCTCCATTTTTGTGTAAATGCAGGGAGGTGCTGACGGCGTCATCTGCCGGTGGATGATTTCGCGCAGTAGCTCATGTTGTTCCGCGTTTGTCATCCTCATCCAGTTGTAGTAGTCGTCCCGGTCCATGATGTCCTGGCGCTTGCGCACGGCCGCGCACAGACTCGCGTGTTTGATCAGGCGCACCAAGTCTTGGCTCGGGATGAGGTCGGCGTCTTCGTGTTCCGGGTGGACGATCACGGCAGGAGGAAGTGCTCCTCCTTCTTCTTCTTGTTCTTCTTGTTGTGCCCTCTTCTCCGCGCCGCTGACACAGGCGTTGACACTGGCGTTGCAGGTGGCGTTACCGGCGGCGTTGCCCGTGGCACTCATCGCGGCGTTGCGGGAGGAGGTTCCCCTACGGGAAGATGACGACGGTGGTTGAACGCGAAGCTATCTCGTGACGGATTCTTTGTTTGGACAATCCCTAGGGGCATCCTGCCACAATCATTATCCGCGGTGCCTGGCCAGGCATGCGCAGTGGGGGTGTGGACGCCACATGGCGGAGGGAGGGACATAGCCCCGACAATGAGATGATTTGCATCTAAAACAGGAACAAGCAATCCCGGATCCTGATCTACACATAAATGGCCAACCTGTACCTAAAGGATCCCACCTCCGAATTCTAGCTCTCAGCATCCTGAAAGACGGCTCCGGCTCTCACGCTATTCTTCTTCTACAACAAATTCTGATTGAGTTGGTCCGCATTACTACTCGGCGGGTATCTCGTCGCCGATATGGCCTCAAAAAAGACCGCACGCATATTCCAAGCTGTCCTGATTAGTCGGATGACTTATGCTGCACCATACCTAGCCTTAAAAATGCCGGTAAAGAGAAGGTAAAATTATGGTTAGGCAAGCCTATAAAACTGCACTGGGTCTACCCCCGAAAATGGCCACACGCAAATTACTGCAACTCGGACTTCACAACACATGGGAAGAATTACAACAAGCCAGCAATGTCGCCCATTTGTCACGACTGAAACCCTCCAAAACTGGACGAACCACCCTTGCCCACTTGGGATACATGGTCCCGCCGCCACAGGACTAAATACAGCGCATCCCTCTTGATATTCGGAAAACCATCAGATTCGCTCGAATACCGCGCAATATCACCCGATCTACAACCAAGCACGGTGAGCCTCCCGCGTCAGAGCCCTCCAAATTAAGTATGTTTGGCAATCTGATAACCGGCATTGCGATGCCTTCCCGGGATCGCTCATGCAGTTAATATAATTGACCCCCCCCCCCCCCAGGAAGAGAACTAACCGCAGCAACCAACGATTTGCACTACAAGCACAGAAACTGCAGAAGAACTAGCCATCGCATTGACCGCAACAACTGCCCCCCACCAGGATGAAGAGGAATTCCTCACTATAACTACACACTCGCAAGCAGCATGCGGATTACACCAATGGCTGAATATGCCATACGCGCTTCACATCCTATGCTCTGCGAAGACGCTACTCCAAATCCAACTTGTCCTGGACCCCCGGACACGAGACCCTCGAGGGAAATGAAGTGGTGCACGCCGAGGGCCGTCCACATACACTCCAGGCCATTTCTCAAAAGGGCGACGATCCAATACCTGACTTCTACTAAAATACACAGACATCTTGGCTCACTACCGCCACGAGCGCAGAAGATTCCCGCCACCGCATCCCGAACTAACCCGCGCCGAAGCCACCACTCTGCACCAACTACAGGCAAACTCATACCCGCACGGCGCCATTCTACTCGCCATCCACCCCACCCTCAATCCCACTACCCGTAAATCCTGCACCCAGCCCAGCACACTACGCCATAATGTATGAGAGTGTTCACAAACCCGTTGCATTTCCCCAAACCCCAACCCCACATACGAGCAGTGCGCGGCCCGCCTGACCACCTCAGACCTCTCCGACCAGCGAGACCTGGTACGAAGAGCGAAAGCAACTAGCGAGGACCTGGGTTTTCCTGACTAAAGAAGACGCCCCACAGGCAGGTGCCCCTAACATCAGCCCCTAAAGCTCGTCCGGTATAAAGTTTATTCCATCCATCCATCCGACGATCGTGGATTTATGGAATAAACTTGATGCGTGTCTGCGCAGACTCGGTGCTGAGCAATTTAAAAAAGAGTTGCGTAATGATGTGTTTAGTTTAACTGTACTTTCGATTACCGCTTAACATCTGTTCTCACATTTGCTATGTCTCAGAAACTGAGACAACAGGATATGTAAATAAAACCTATGGGGTCAAAGTGATCTGGTCATTCTCTTTTATCGCACGCCGCGTAGCTGAGGTGGCGCTTTCGCATGCAGAAACTGTGATTTAAGTTTTTCTAACTACATCCCCCTCATTTTAAACGTGAAAATCAAGACTCGCATGCAAATTATGCATGAAAGATACCGATATGTTGATTCCCCTAACCACTAGATAGCAACCAATTCTTTATTCGCTCACGAAGAGGTGCAATATTTTGTAACAATGATCACAGAGTGCATGTGGCTTTAGATCAGAAAGTATTTTGCTTAGATCACAGAATGCATGTGGCCTGCTATGCGTCCAGAGGCAAGAAAAATGATTCACGTTTTTACTTCCTGGATCACGATTGTAAAATTGATGAATTCATGTGGCCTGCTTGCATACAGAGGCAAGACAAATGTTTCAAATTTCTGCTTGCTGAATCACGATTGAAAAATTGATCAAATAGTGCAAATTACGTAATATTGTCCCCCTTTCTAGCACATATCATTAAAAAAGGAGACTGAGCTAAGAAACTGCACTTTTACTTCCCTTGGCCTGTTGGTCTTTATCTGTATTATACAAGTAAACAAATAAAGACAAAATAGCTTCAAAGCCGACTACTTATTTTCGACTTTGGTTGTTTTTCTTATATAAAAATTACATAATTTCCGCTAAGTTTGAGCACAACAGAAAAAACAGTTTTACTTTGGTCTCATGGCTGGCTTACAGGGGTGTCGTGTGATATCTCATGTAATGAAGCCATGAACAAAACAGCATGGTTAAAATAGAAACTGCCCAGCTTGGACTTCATCGCTATCCAGGTGTACTGAGAAAACACAACCTTGAAAACAACAATCCACTTCACGGCATAAACAACGAAATGGGTCCACTTGAAGCCAGAACATAACATTTGTCCCATGAGTTGACCTCAATGCTCACTGGACACTTTCAGCTCTGGGATATCACCGTCAAGCTGCACACAAAAGTCCTCCGAGGCAAGAGCTTTGTTCAGCGGATCGGACTCTTGCCCCAAGGACACTTGACCTCTCGAGTCCAAAGGGGGCTGCTTCTTCATGCGGGTCGTACACAACACGATGTGGCGTTGCACCCAACCACAGGCAACTAAGACTCACTACCAGACCACAGGTGTAAACCACCACACTGCGGCCCATATGTTCCATAACATGGATGTCACGCTGAATGTCTAGTGGTTCATTCCTCGTACCATACCTGCGCATACTTAAAATACAGGTATTTTGGGTTGCTACAATGAATTTCAACAATGAAACACAGTAAAAACATTCAATTAAGCAGGTCCTCGTGCTTCACTACCAAGCGTATGTCAGAGAATGTAGCAGCAATCATTTCAAAGGAAGGTTAAACGAAGGTTTACCAGAAGACTTTCTCTAGGTGGACATAAGAAAGGTATGCTGGTGAAAGAGAGGGAGCAATGGTAGTAGAAAAGACGACGTAGAGAAGTTTCTTACAGAGTAGTAGCTTTCGATTGTATTTGTTAAAAAGGTAGCGAAGTAGGGAACCGTAAACGAGAGATTATGGGGCTAGGTACTTGAGACTGCCAGCATTTAGAGATACACATACCTGCCAAGCTGTGGATTCTAAAGTTTGCAGAATTTATCCAGCCATGACAACAACAGGTCAGGGGGGGCTGAGGTATGTTGTAAGCTTCGCAACGCGCTTTCTTAGGTAAGGGCACGTGAAGAGCACGTGAGGCATATTATCGAGCCATACCCACATTAGGAGTTTTTCCACGACGTAATATCTTATAAAATCTCGGGCAAAATAGCAAAATCGTGGTACAAATACATATTTATAAATTTTAAGGAAAATTCAGTAGGGCTGGCAGGTATGAATACACGTGCCTCCTGTTCAGGTATTAAATTAAATACGTTAGAGCATTACATGCTCTTAGCTCATGAAACTAAAGGAAAAACAAACAGTGAACAAAAGAACCAACCATTCCACGAGCGCTGTGTGCGTGAATTCTTAGTTTTTTTTCTTTCCTCGCAATGTAATTTGAGAACACTTTTGGTTGCATCACGTTTGCGATGCCACGCTCCGTTCGTGCTTGTTTTCTACCCAGAACTGTGTGAAAATTCGATGCCGTGAGCCTCTTGGCCCGTGCAGCCTTCCACGTCGGGCTCCTTGCCTGCTTCCGTGTGTTGAGCTCCAGTACGCTGACATCCTCCGTTGACAGCATCAGACCCTGGGCAGCCAAATCAAAGATAGTGCACGTATTACATGTGTCAGCTCAGGTAGACATGCTGCAGACTACCATTAAGTTGAGTACGAGGTCACAGCAAAATGTTTACTTTGACAGCCCTACCCAAAATTTATTTTAAGACTGTTGAAACTGCGGTCTCCAAATAAACAAAAATGCAGCAATATTTGTAAGGAAATGTAGCGTTTTAATTAAACACGGCTTGCTTTCGTACAAAGCAACTTCACTGCTCTCCCTGTGGCCAATCAATTTTACATGCGAAGAACTGTAAATTGGATTTGAGATTAAGCCACCACAACTTCCTGTCCTGTCGTCCTTCTACACGGTGCTGTTGCCACAAGAACATGGTTTTGTTATTTGTAGTTCTTTGCTAGCATAAAAAATTCTGCTGACATAACATTGGGAACATAAATTAAGCTACCAGAAAGTAAGCATTGTTGCAACAATTGACTATCGTACCTGCTACAGCTCACTATTTCCCAGTTCTTCGGCGGCACACCGCTTTCCTCGTTCGCCAAGTATCTGCACGATAGTGCCGAACCTAGTTCGTTCCTTGCTTGTTTTTTATGCCACGGCCCAAGGCACTCGAAGCCAGATGTAAGTAGAGGCATTTTTACGTCCCTTGCCGAGCCTCCAAAAGACGGCCCACACTGTGTCTCAAGGATGCGCGCTGTTGCATTTTCAGCTAGAATGGGTGCTCAGCAGCCATTAGCCTCATTTGTGCTCTCCGAGAGCCTCATCATAGCTGCCCTCCTTTGTAGCTCTCTAAGAGCTGGTGGAACAAACTCTTTCGTTGAGCACTGTAGCTGGGCCATTGGTCGTCCTTCTACACGGCGCCAATTGATGTCCATGACGCCTTGTGGGGTCATGGTCCTTTGCCGTCGCCCCTGCTGGGGCACTTCAGCCAGGGATAGTTCTTCGGGCGCGTTTTTTGTAACGAAGGTTCTGGATTCGAACGATGGTCATCAGCACTGCCATTAAATGAGTGCAGTAGCCCGACACTCCTGCGGGCAGCAGCACCTGGCTTGCTAAATGTTGCATTTAGTCCTGAACGCAGGGCGCACGGTGTAAGGGTCGACGTTCTTTTATGCGCGAAGCCCCTTAGGGGCTGAAGCTGTTGGCGTCTCCTGTCGTCGTCGTCGTCGTAATCGTCGTCTCATGAAGTGACAGTACTAAAACACCGGTAAGCTCGTTTGAGTCTTGCGCTAGAACGTAACGCGTACCACAAAAAACCCTGCGACACTCGTTTACGTCTCTTGCTGGAACGCTTCGTAACGCGTACTAAAAAAGCACCGGGACACTCGTTTACGCCTCGCGCTAGATAGCTTCGTGCTTCAAAGACAAGAGACTTTTACAGCAAAGCTACTCCCCAACGGTTTCGTCTCCGTTGGCAAAAACGCCCAGGCGCCAAGAATACACTTATATAATGCAAGCTTCGGGCCCTCCCCAGGTTTCAGGTTAGTGGAGATGGCCCGGGATTTTTTTCCTGCTCCTGAAGCATGAACAGCGGATGGAGACAACAGGACCAGTGCCACTGTAAAAAAGAAAATGTACAGTTTAAGTAATTCAGTGGAGACAGGCTAACATGTAACGCCAACCCGTACAATGAAAGAATTACGAAGCTGATGTTGGCCCAGCCTCCCTATCTGCAAAAAAGAATTGTACTCAAGCAAAAATGCAGACTGTCTGTAAAATTTCAGTGAAATGTAGATGTCAGTGGCACCCCCACCAATTTAAACAAAATGCAAACAGCAAAAAGCATGTAGACAAACACTGATGTTCTTTGTGACTTCTTGTCTAATCTTTCATTTTTGCGTTGTTAACCGTTTGTGTAATATGCACCGGCTCAGAATACACCATCCTGCCTCAATCCGTTAATTAGGAAAATGTTCCGAATCTCAGTTTTAGAAAACAGGCATCCAGGCAAGGTGTAATCTTTTTTTTTAAATTGCAGAGCATTTGTAACGAAGCTACATGCCGATGGTACCTGCATGCCCAACTACGCAGATGTTATCAAGGAGTACGTTTCTAAAGCAAAATTTGTATTGTAAACAGCTTGTAAACTGCACCACATGTATGGACCGGTGGAGAGATTGGAGAGTGGATTTTATGTCGCAAGGGTCAGATTGAGCAGACTATGAGCGAAACGAACAAGTGCTGAAGAACTTATTTTGAGGCGTCAGATTTATCGGTGTTGTGCATAGCGCAAGGCACGAGCGCCTTCGTTCCGTGAAAACTGGACCCCACTGCATAAATTATGCGCACCGTGCGCAATGAAACCCCACAACATAACCTAAAGATCATGGAAACAGATTCATTGCAGTACCATCGAACGGCGTTAAAAATTTACGGAATTGCAGCAGTCCGCAAGTTTCAGCTAGACGCACTTGTATTTGAATGTGTGATTCTATGCAATTGCAGGAGAGGATACATTCCATCAACCGTAACGATAGGAACAACCATGCAAAAAGAAAACAAACAAATGTAGCAGAACAACTGAAGAACAGTTTAAGCGCGTTTAAAAAGAAAAAAAAAAGCCAATACTTGCCCAGTGGACTGCCTGATTTTCAGCGTCGGCAGGCTGACAAACGACTCCGTTGTGAATTTGTATCTTCACTGGCGGTGCTTTTCTTACTGTGTTTTCCACTCATAATAGGAATTTGCGAAGTCGCTCGGAAAGGTGGGCAGCTCACCAAGGTCTATAGACCACTAGTCGCTCATTATTTTGCTCTAAACTCCGAAAATAAAAGGACAACCAAACTAAGCAAACAGCTCAGTCTTCCCGCACCACATAATCCCGTGAACACAATCCCCCAACATGGCGTCGTTTGCCCGTTCAGGTTTGGTCCCGGTAGATGGCGACACGTTTGTACAAGGTCTATAACGAATAAAGGTGTTACTTCCGACAAATGTACTTTTTGTGTGGAAATTAAGGGCGTTACACGGTCCTCCATTTTCACTAGTTCTTCTATTTTTCCTATTTTTTGGTTTTTCAAAATTCTGTGGGACCAATTCTGTGCGGCTTCTATAGGCTCCCTGCAATGCAGTTTGACGAGCAGGTCGCGCCATCTGGCGGCTGAATGTATAAGGTCCAAGGCGTTCGCTCGCGTATGCCCGCGTTCGCTGCTGCTGTGTAGCGTGGGCGATTTGGCAGTTTTATCTCGGTTTTGTATTTTTCGGTGACGTTACTGCAGTTTACGGCTAGATGGAGTCACCGCAATCATGCGGGGACCCACAGTCACAAGGAAAAAAACTGGGCGCAGATATTGTTGCGCAAGGAATGCCACAAGTCAGGAGGGCACGCCAGGGTGAAGCTCTACTGCTTCCCGTCGCAGCCTTGGAGAAAGCACGGATAGAGAAGTGGATTGTCGCCGTGCGGCGAGTGAAATAGTGAACTTTGCTTGTTCGGAAATCGCAATATGTCCTGAAAAGCGACTACGGACGTTAATTATTTCTCATTGAGCCTCAGTCTGGGATTTGCTACGAAGCGGTCACCTCAACATCGTAGCATATTTGTGGTCTGTAGTTCAGTAACTTGTGATCAAATTCACGGATATTATACTTTACCATTTCTAACTCCGTTTTCTCATACCTGCGGCTTTAACCACTCGTAGACGTGCTTAGCAAAGGTTCGCGGTCGTTGTGAGCCATCGTTGGCGTCCGGAGCCCGGCGCTTGTCGCTCGCGTTTTTTTATCCGCGGACCTCTTCGCTGTTAATTCATGCCGGTTGATCAGAAGTGCAGTATTAGTGAACAATGTGTGGTCATTATTAAACACGGCGAAAAACATGTAGGCAGCATTCAAGCAAGGAAAACAATGTATAAAGTGCATGAGGTAGTAAAGCCTGCACAAGTAATTGTGTGCGTGTTGCATTTGTTTTAATGACGTATGTTATTGACACAGCTTCATACTACTGCCCGTTAACGTCACTGCTCATATTTTACTTGTTCCAAGCTCGGAGGATTACATCGACCTGGTACCCCCAATCGGGACTCGAGGGTGTGCTCTAAGCATTTTGTGAATGGAGAAAAGAGCACGATTCAGAACCACCCAGGGTATTTACCCACCATATTCCCCAAAGTCGACAAGAAGCGATCCACTTCGCCCACTGCTCAAGTGGCTAGATATAAAAGGTAACCTTTCGTTTGGTCTGCCAGGCTTTTTTGCTTAAATTTTTGAAACTATTTTTCCCAGAATGAAGCAGTTGGTTCCTGCCAAAGAAAAAAATGTATGCTTGCGAATGTACCAACCACAAAAGTCTGTTACATTTATAAGAATCAGTACCATTACATATTGTTAAATGTGTAGGTGGAAACAGCGCCATTCCCTGTCATCGCCTGCTGCTTCTGCTACTGCTGCCGAGTCACCTGTTGCCACTGCATTAGCTGCTCTCCCTGGACCTGCTTCGGCCAACACATCTGAAGCAGCAGAAGCCAGCGGCACCAGCTGCTTTGCCACGGTTGATGCCTCAACCGACCCGGACCAGTCGTGCGAAGACAACTCTGGACTACAGCTGCTTTCTGCTGTTGCTGCTGAGCTTCATGTTGCAGCAACCTCGACGGTAAGCTTTTGAGTGACATGCCTCAAATTGTACGGGAAAATGTGGTGCTTTTGTACAATCCTATTTCAAGCAGTGCATTATTACGTAGCACAAGCAGCAAGTCAACAGTATTCCTCTATGTATATTGTTCCAGTTTTTTTCTTGTGTGTAACACTTACTACAAAAAAATGTGCATTTCATTTGCTAGTACTTTGCATCATCTTGTGCACGATAACAGACGAAAACAAGCTTTGTACTGCATTTAGCATTTCTTCCTTTGTTTTTGAATTTTATGCAGGCAACACAAACAGAAGATGCTCAGGTGTCAAACAAGACATTCTCCGCTTTTTTGTGCCTCATCAATGACATGGGCGCATCCACTCAAGTGACCCATGTCGACTCGCATGACAGCAGTGTCCAGCACCAGCCAGAGGTCAGTAGCAGGCACTGTGGCCCCGACCACCGAACCAGCTACTTCTCTGGCTTTGACAGCGTTGCTAAGTCGGCCAATGCACTGCAAGACTTGTGCAATGTCAGTACTACAGTGTTTGCGTTGCTACTGAGCATGTTGCCCTTTTCAACGGAGAGGAAATGCGATGTGACACTTAAGAACAAGCTTCTCCTATTTTTGATGAAACTGAAGCTTGGAGTCACCTATTCTTCACTGGCCGTCCTGTTTTGTGTAAGCGAGATATCAGCGTCACGCCATTTTAAGAACGTTTTAAGGTCAATTGCTGTTGCAACAGCAAAGTGGATTTTTCGCCCCCCATTTAGTGTGATTGAGGCTACAATGCCAGACAGTTTTAGGGTGCATTACCCAGGATGCACGATGATTATTGATTGCACAGAAGTACGGACTGAGCAGCCAGCAACTGTGCAGCAAGAGAGAGCGCTCTATTCACATTACAAAGGGGCATACACGTTGAAGTTTTAAATGCGGAGCATTTCTTAGGCTCGCCTGGTCCTCCGTCGTTGATGGCGGCGCCGTCCACACGCTCACTGCGCATGCGCAACTCTCCTCCTTACACCCACAGCTCCGCGATACTACACTATAAAAAAAAGAAATAGTTAGCGGCGCCCGGTTTCGATCCCACGACTCTCTGGCCGCAACGGGAGGTAAGCGGTGCTCTTCCCACTACGCTACAAATCCGGGACAGGAGCAAGTGCTTCGAACGTGCCTTATGTCATTGACTCATTCAAACTACGTCAAGAAGCTACTGATACAACGAAGGCACGCGAAGCTGAACGTCAACGGAAACGACGAACTTAAAACTTTAGAGGGGGATGCTGAATTTCCCGTGGGAAAGCTGTGGCGGGAAGCGCCACGCGCCTTGCAGCTCAACCAGCCCCGTCCGCAGCGCCTCTGATGCTGATTGTGTCAGGATGCCCCTAGGGATTGGCCAACCAAAGAATCCATCACGAGATAGGTTCGCGTTCAACCACCGTCGTCATCTTCCCGCAGGGGAACCGCCGAAGAAGAAGAAGAACGAGAAGACAAAGCTGCGAAGAGGAGGGCGTGTACATTGCTCTCAGCCGGTGCACCAATGTCAACAACCTTTACCTCACCAAAGCTGACGGAGACTACCGATTCTACCACAGAGACAACATCGACAAGAACATGATGGACGAGTTTCGGCGCCTCGAGAACCACCGCCTACTCACCGTAACACAACAGCACTTGCGTGCCTTTGCCACCGGTGTGGACCCGGACGCGGAATAACCCTCTGGCGCTAGTAAAAATCAGATCACTCAACATAACGGCAACACAATGGAACCACACGGAACCGCCACGATGCTTCACAGCCTCATCAGGGTTCCCCACGGGAAGATGGTGTAATTTTTTTTTGGTGGGCATAACACCGGGAGGTGGGATTTGTTTCTGCTCGAAAGCTTATGGTGGCCGGCTGTCAGATGCCCACGTCACTGTAGATTCTGGTTTTCTTGACCTTGTGCAAGCCGGAGATACCATTCTGGCCGACGAGGGATTCCCAGGCATTCAAACAGTTTTAGGGAACCATAATGCCGTTCTTGTCATGCCCAATTTTTTACATGACTCTCAGTTTACACCAGAGGAGGTTAGAGACACGTACACTATAGCTCAAGTGAGGATACACGTTGAAAGAATGATCCAGAGAATGAAAATACATAACATCTTGAATAACAAAGTGCTAACTGAGCTCACCCCATGCATGGCTGATGTTTTTCATGTCTGCTGTGTGCTAGCAAATCTCCAGCCCCAATAATTAGATGAAAAGAGCAACCACAGGCATCTGCCGCGTCCACATCGTGAGTCATGTACGCTTCACTGCCCTACTCTCGGTTTCCTGCAGAAGAACTCGCAAGCGTTAGAGAGACCCGCCACGGTGGCTCCATGGCTAAGGCGTTGTGCTGCTGAGAACGAGGATGCGGGTTCGATTCCCGGCTGCGGCGGCCGCTTTTCTGATAGAGGCGAAAAGCATAAACGCCCGCGTGTGCGAGATTTTGGCACACGTTAAAGATCCTCAGGGGGTCAAAATTAACCCAGAGCCCCTCTACTACGGCGCGCCTCATCACCTGCATTGTGTCGGTGCGTTAAACCCTACAATCAATCATGGGTTAGAGAGCCCAAGTCTGCTGGACTGGATGGAGGGTTCCAGCTTCATAGTGTAACACCTGTGTGTCGAGGTTTTGGCACACATTAGGTCCCCAGATGGTCAAATTTTTGTGGAGCCCTCCACTGAGACGCACCTCATAGCTCAGGCTTAGCTTGGGCGCATAATTGGATTATTGTGAAGCTAAATACTAGCCCACATTTTTTCCTGTCCATTTGTATTCATGCATTTGAATCTTGCCTTTTGTACATTGCAAGCGATGGTGTGATCAGGTTTCTTTGTTTTTTTTTTTGTATTGTATGTGCTTGTAACTACAGTAGCCGATTGATTTTCCGGACCTGGAGAGGAACAAAAAATAGCCCGAATAAAAGAGCAGTTTAAAAATTCCATGAGCCATTACTCCTATAGGGCAACTGGCGGTTCCTCGGGAAAGTCCAGAATATCCAGCAAGTCCAAATTTTCGGAGTCTGAAAAAACAGTTGACTATTGTATGTATGTTATTCAGGTGTTTTGTGCATGGGTATTCTTTACGTGCAATACAGGACTGCAAAATTAAATAAAGTTTTAGCTTTGTAAAGAGTCACTAGTGATTTCCCTGTCACACGCATGCATTAAGCCCTGAAGCCACAGTGCCCCCAGGAACTTGTGCACATTGTCACTACTTTCGTGTTGTCAGTGATGTGGCACTTTCACGAAGCTACAAGTGGATGACGCTCTCCTATGTGTTTGGTGGACAATTAGTTTGTGCTTGTATGGTCATATTGTATTTTGCACTTGCTACAAACCCCTGTTGTGTGTTTTCAAGGTGTTGACCCCTCAATTACCGTACAATTTGAAGCTGTGAAAATTATGTCTTCGTATCCTTCGTCAACTTCTAGTGTGACTGCGCATTATGTTACTTGCTAATAAAGTCTTTGTTGACTTTTGTTTAATACCATTGGCAACTATGTATCCATAAGACCGATATTTTCTATCAGACAACAAGAGTACGAAATAGAAACTTTTTATTTCATTACCTGTTCAGCAGATGCAGTACTCAGAAAACGTTTTAGTTTGCTGCAGCAGGCAGAAGCGAACTGAAGTAAAACTTTTCAAGGCTTGGTATCGCCTCGTGCAGAAAGGAGTCAACCTTGTCGACATGAACAGCTTTCTTTCTCTGAGTAGACAAAAAGCATTTGTTTACATTTAGCAAGTACATCAAAATTTGGACTTGAGTGTAGTAGGTGTGGGTCCTCTTCAGGCTTGGATCACTGCAAGTCCCCTGAATGTAGTCGAGGACGCTCTTCCCCGAGCTGCCGAAGATACCATCATTTTCGCACTTTTTGGGGCACTTAATCTCCAGGAGGTACGTTTCCCCGGCCAAGCAAAATATGCCGTCTGGGCTGCCGCACAGCCAAGGCTGGTCTGGGTGGATGAGCAGACCCATCTGAAATAGTTGGAAATTGTTGCAGTAAGGCATAACAGGTGACCAAGCAATATGCGGCTTGTAAAACACTCCCATAAAAATACCCATGTTATTAATCCCTGCAAAGATCAATGCATGAGCAAGCCTAATTCAAAGCAGTTCCACAAAGTGTTATATTCCAGTGACATGAACCAAGCCATTTTTAAAATCAATGACCATCATAAAACAAAGTGCTGTCACTATTCAGTTTTTTTACCTTTTTTTCTTTGCTTTGGCTGTTATTATTTTTTTTTCTGAAGCATTAACTACTGTGAGGGCTAGACAAAGCATACACTCACCTCCACAACTTTAACACCTTGGTGACGCTCAAACTCCATCCGAGCCAGGGGTTCTGTGCGAAGTCCTGTGGTTGAGTACGGGAAATAAAACTTGTTTTCAAGCCCTATCATTGTCAGCCCTTAAATATGCAACATTGAAAAGAAAAATCATAGCAGGTAGGAACTATTGTATGTGCATGGCTTGTCCGAATTTTGTACTGCGTATTCCACAATAAAAAAATTACAACTGTACACATACCATACGTTGTACCATCAGAGGAAAATGCCCTTGTGTGCAGGATGACTATCAACTTCTTCTGGACTTTTACGAGCCCGTAATATCCTGTGGGCAGTGGTACTGCTGATGCGGAACTTTATTTCTTTCTGCCACCTAAATTAGAATGCACATACCTGAAGTCAGAAACACGCAGTGCTAATGTCCCTAATTCATAAATAAACAATTATGTCTTCTGTCACCGTTTCCATACCTACACAGCTTGACTGGCCCATGGTCCCCACACACAGGTCAGATAGTGATGCGCAGGCAACAGTTGCATCGTAAAAAACTTTCTGCTGCTGCGAAATCCCCTCTGTGTGATCTTTTGGCTTAACAGATTGCCTGGGATACATGCCCAACACCTGCAGCTCATGTAAGGCCTTGCAAGGGGTCGGAAGCAGCTGCTTTAATTTTTGCAGCTGCAACAACTGCCTGGCTTTTTTTTTCTGCTTCCATGGAGGCTACCTCCTCCTCTGTCTTGGTCATTTCAGCTAGTGTTTCCGTGAATGGGCAAACAATGCCCGAAAAGTACTCCAGGACGTAAAATGGATACAGCTCTGCCGGTTTTCTGTTCCCTACAAAGGGGCTGTTGTAGTCTCGGAGGAAGAATGACGAAATTCACTGCATATTAGGCAAAATGTAAGGGCTAATGAGTGTGCTGATCACAGAACCACATCAATAGTGATAGCTAGAAACTCGATAAAAAAACGAAATACGGGATAGCTAACGCTTACGAGTAGGACATATGCAAGCAATTTTGCACCCGAAAGCATCTATGTAACAAAACAAAGTGCATCATAGCTCCGAAAAGTTCTTCAATGCTGGCCTTATCGTTCAGCAGCGGCTTCCCTGCAGGTTTCCCCCAAGCCTGAGGCTGGCTCGTGCATGATGCATGGTCGAAGTTATTCAAAAAGAAAGCAACTGCGGCACAGTGCTTACAGTTGCCCGCACTGCCGTAGCGACAGCTGCACTGGCCGCTTTCAATTGTCCGAGGCTGCACCGTCAGCTGCGAATTTAAATCGGGCGAAAGGATACCTCAGGCACAAGGCGAACCCAAATAAAGGCAAGCATTGTCGTAACAAAATACTTTTCTCGAGCTTTGTTGAAATTCAGACTCATCTCCCATGCGTACATGTGCTAGGCAACGTTGGTTTGTTTACTTACATTCAAACCAATGTCGTAGACGTGTTTGCCCTGTTGGGAAAGGCATCTCGCTGAAAGTTCTGTGCCGTCCACTTCCTGGACCCCGTACACATGCTTGTTGTCGTACAGGCGGCGTCCTTTTCGCAGTATCGACGGCCGAAAGTATCGGTCGAGGCCGTCGACCGACTTGAAGCCGCAATGCAGCACCTGCGACATCGCGGTTGCTTGTCGCCTTTCACTCGATGCAGCCGAACTACTGGTAAAGAAAATCGCACCAGAATGACGTGCACGGAAAAACTAAGAGCCGCGCACCGTTTAGAATCGTTAAATGACAGCTGCCCGCATACCACAAATGAATGCTGGCACGGCCACAGCACTTCACAGAGCGCCTGAGTGTTTGGTGCCGCCGCCGTTGGTGGCGCGCATGTCAGCTCGACGGAGGCACCGCCCGACGATTGCAGGGTGCCTATAGCGCGAACTGTCCTGTGCGCCCCACCTCAGGTCCGGAACAATGCGGATAATATGCTTGTATATGAAAAAATTGCTAGAGTAGTATGTAAAAGACCCCTTATAAGATCAGGTGAGTTCCTTCATAAATCGTCGTCTCTCTTCAATGTAATATTTCTGTCTGTCAGCCTTGGCATACGTACTTGCCTCAAGGTGTACATGTGCGTGTGCGTGCGTGCGTGTGTGTGGTGTGTGTGTGTGGTGTGGTGTGGTGTGTGTGTGTGTGTGTGTGTGTGTGGTGTGTGTGTGTGTGTGTGTGTGTGTGTGTGGTGTGTGTGTGTGTGTGTGTGTGTGTGTGTGTGTGTGTGTGTGGTGTGTGTGTGGTGTGTGTGTGTGTGTTGGTGTGTTGTAGAAATAAGGGTTGGCAGTCAAGAATGCCTCGGAAAGCAACTAGAGAATGCGGGAGAATGCGAAGTTCCCGTCACCACGACTTGTCCCAGTGGCGCTGGCTACCACCCCCAAGCACAGGAAACAAAACAAGTGAACATAAATACCCGAGAAAGTGGAGGGGAAACATCCCCGCCGGGAGCGTAGTGGTTATTGCACCAGATGCGTATTCTGGAGGTCGTGGGTTCGGATCCCACCCGGCGGGCATTTCTCTCCACCTTCTTTCTGTCTTTCAAAATTCATCTGTTTAAATGACCTACCGCATTCTCCCCTATGCTTTCCGGGGCATTCTTGACTGCCGACCCCTATTTCTGTCTTAATTCAACGAGCCCCTCATATCCAATTCTGATTCGCTAAATATATATAAAACATTTCTTCATGTGAGACGCGCTCCACCCTGGCTTGACGGAGGTAAATAGAATGCGGTCTAAATTATGCGCATGTGTGATTCGTGTGTTTCATGAGTTTATTAAGGACGCTTCTTATTTTCTGAACTTCATATTCATAATTAACACATCCAACCCGTTTCTTAACACAGGTTCAGCTTGGCTGCGCCAAATACCAGGCTTAAACAGCAAATTTTCCAAAAACACCTGGTCTGCTTACTTGTGCCGATTACCTCTCCCCATCCGAACCCCGGCGTCTCCACGAGAAATTATTTATCATCGCATGTTGACAAAATCGCATCGAAACCCTGCGGAGAAAAGCCGGGAAAAAAGAAAACAGAGGCTGGAACTAACGTTCGGTTTTTCTTTTCAGTACTAGTATATCGCGCGCTGATTTTGCTTTAATGGCCTGGTATTGTTGGCCTGCAAGCTAACGTTACACACTTAAAGGGTGCGGTAACCGCTGTTGCAGTGAGGTAGCAAATGGCTTCCCAGAATACTACATGGTTCGTGTCTAAATTCGCTGACATTTTATAAACAGACTATACACCAGTAGAAAAGTGAGTAGAATAAATTATCGCGGAGAACCACACGTTTAAATCGGTGACCCAAGGAATTATGTGAATGAACTTAAAGGACATGACAGGAGATAAAAAACGCATGCTTGGGTTGTTCGGAAGAAGAACCACAGATATTTTCTTGGGAAAATTTTCGCCTACCGCGGTCATTCACTCTGGTTAACCTAGCCAAAAGTGGCATCATTGCTGCGGACCACCTGCCGTCACAGCTTACGTGAACGGCCGATATTGTTATGTTTTTCCTGTGATAATGTGTGCGATGCACTTAAGCGAACCCATTAGTGCAAAAAAAGAAAGTCGTCGTCAAATAGTTAAGAGTTTCTTCCAAAATAAAAGGACATTGTCTTCGGCAACGTGAACGTGGCGAATAGACAAAATGACCGCATACCTGCTCGTTTGGCGGACACTGTAACGGAAAGGCGGTAATCTTAATATCCCCTGTCCATAACAGCCTCTCCTATTGCCCCAAGCCCCCTTATGCTCTTCCCTCCTTTAATTATACCAGTGCAAAAAACAAGGATACAGGCAGGACGACAAGGACTCTTTAAGAAAGATCTGCTGATATTCAGAGCATTGACTACCAATGCGTAGCATTGTTATGCCGTTTTTCTAGAGTCGGTGAGCTCTCCTCGAATTTCCTGGTTTATCAATATTCTGTTCGACACATTATCTCCATTACGCTATTATAACAATTCAAGGCAGAATTACCTTCCACGAAATCTGGATTTTTGTGGGATGGCAGGGCGTTACAAGGTTCGCCCTTTTCGCTATTTTCTTATTCTTTATTTTTTGGTTTTTCAATATTCTGTTCGACCAGTTATCGCCTTTTACGCTATTGGAAAGAATAAAGGTGAAGTTTCATGAAATCCGCAGTTTTGTGTACATTCCGGTCGATACACGGTCCTGGCTGTGGAGTACTCGGCAAAAATTGCTACGTATTAACGTAAGGAGACACACGCGAAGACGTTCGTTTTTCAACTCTCCGATGTATACAATCCATGGCGCTTTACAAGAACTCTGGTTTCGAAGCCGTGTGCAGTTGTGGTAATCTATGTTGGGAGATGCAAAAAACACAAGGTACGCTAGCCATATAGGCTTCTCTGAACATTTGCACCTCGTCTATATGTGCAAAGTGCATACGTCATGGTTAAACATTTCTTGCCATGGCATAAAACGAACAGCGGTCTCATACACAGACCTTTAGCCATGTAAGCTCCGCTTACAACAACGAAGCTGTATATGTCAAATCCCCACCCCCCACCCCCCGTTGTCACGCCAGTGTGGAACGAAAACTCGCCGTGTGGAACCGAAACTGGGGACTAATGCTCCGGGTATGGAAATCTTAAAATGTGGATAACAACGTATTAGCGCTCTTATATTTTAATATGTATTATATTGCTTCTGAAAAAATGTCTTCCCTGCAATGCATATGTGTTTGAAGGGGGTGGGGGGCACTGGGGATGGTGTGCACGCGCAAGTGGGCATGACGCGCTCACCATTGATACGCCCGGCTTGTTGGGGCGTGAATTCAACGTGTACGTCTCGCAGCCCGATGGAACCTGTCCTCCCTGGTTGAGCAGTTTGGGTTGGTGTGTGAGACAGAAAGTAAGATGCCGACGACACGGGAAGAAACGGACAGCCCCGTGGTTTTGCGCTAGAATAAAACTCGAGTTTCAACCGGCTGAAGCGTGGAGGTAGGATTGTAGACAACTGCCAATGTTGTTCCTTGGCTCCTATCGCTCAACCTATGAGAATTAATTAGAGGTTGAGAAGGCCTTTTGATGTGTTTTATAGCACCTACACATGCCTTTTTGGTGTTTGTGACTAAATGCCTTTACATGCCTCTCTTTCAAAATCTGTGCCTATATGAGCCCTATTTAGTCTCCACTTGTGCTTTCGGGTACAGTTTGAGATAGTTAACCATGTTACCGGGCAGCATTTGCTGTGCGGAATTGTACGGTGTTCAACCTACAGTCCTCTAGTTCACGCAACACGCGGAAAACAACCGCTAGCAGCAGTGTAATGGGACGCTAATTCCCAGGGACAAGAGGCATAATTTTCCATCTAACAATTAGGGATTGTGACAGTTTTCAATCGATTCTACAATTTTTCCAATAACTCTTCGACTACGTTCCGCGTGCTCTTCTAACAGATTTCTTAAAATATATGTGCAGTCTCATCCTTCTTTCTAGAAGCAAACTCAAATTTAACTTCCCCGCAGAGGTCGAGCATCGCACTCCCCTTTTGTTAGCAGATCATTCCTATATTCAAGAGCCAATGGTTAAACATTACTACGCAGCTGCATTTCCTTGTACCTTTAAATCCACGCTACCGGCCTGATTTAACACGCTTTCCCATCAAAGTTATGTTCGACTGCTAGAGACCTCTTGAAAAAATTGGCGCACTTTGAACTAGTGGTGCAAGTCTCGAAAAACAGCAAAGCTGGCGGCCCTTTTTCCTTCGCCGAAGGTGCTGTTGCCGAAGTTGCCGAAGGCTGTTGCACCTAACATGGATTTCCATACATCCCGCTGGAATTTCTGCATAACTGGTGGGCCGAGGTAGTTATGTCCGATGCTATCGCATCTCTCCCAAAGTAGACCGCGTTAGCACGCGCTTTAAACCACGGTATCCGGCTTCGCAAACTCGGCGTCTCTAGCGTGAAGTCTGCGGTGCACCCCATTCAAGGCGCGAGCGCACGCGGACTGGCAGCACAACAGCACACGAGAGCCCACGCCACGAACGCTGGGAACAGTTTTCTCGAAGGTCGAGCTGGCCGGCGCCGGGAGCTTATCACAAAGCGCACGCTCACGTGCACTCGGTATTTTTAAAGACGATAGTCTTTCTTGGGCTACTTAAACGCAGGAATTTTGGTCTGTCTGTATGTCGGTCTTTCTGTCTGTGACTCACTGTTCCGACACATATGGTACGCCGGAGTGTCACCCCGAGACGAAAGAGCTATACTCAGCCTCGGAAAGGCACCGGAGTGTCACCCCGAGACGCAAGAGCTATACTCAGCCTCGACCTTAAAGGGGCGTTTAACAATTTTCACCGCGCCGCTATTTACCAAGGACACTCTGACACCAATGTCAGCCTCCACACCTCGTCAATTATGTTCAAGTGTTTCTCACTGGCCGCACAGCAAGCATAACCTTGGGAGATCTTGCGTCTGACATTCTGCCACTTCGTATTTGTGGAAAACCGCAAGGATCCCTGCTATTCCCTTTCTCATTTAACCTATCTCTGCGAGACATACCTCCAGCAGTCCAGCATATACCACAGCTCCGGCACAGCCTTTACGCTGATGATATCACTCTATGGATTGGGGGCGGGGGGGCTGGGGGTGGGGGTGCTCGGATGGCAGTAGCCAGGAGGCGCTTCAGGAGGGCATGCTCGCAATTGAAACTTTGGTAACAGCTAAAGGACTTACCTGCTCGCCACAGAAATCGGCATTGCTTACCGTACATCGTGGACGATATCAACCTTCGGGATCGCAACTCATCCTAGTATATACAACCCGACTGCATCCCATTCCCAGAGCAACCACATTCCGTATACTTGGCCTGATCATGCAGGCCAACGGATGTACCACAACTACGATTGAGACCATCTCACACTTCTCCCAGCAGGTAGGGCGAATGCTTGCCCGGGTGGCCAACCGGCACCAGGGAATGCCTGAGTCGACACTTCCTGACTTCGACATATAGGCAAGTGCGCACTACCCACAAAGCTGGAGCAGAAAGTCGATGCCCTCCTCCGCAAAGCTTATAAGCAGGCCCTTCGACTCCCTCCCACAACTTCCAAGGCGTTATTCTGAGCGCTTGGAGCTCACAACACAATTGCTGAATTACAGAAGCAGTGCGTACGGCGCCCATTCAATGTGTAGCGAAATCTCCGGAAGGTCGCACGCTTCTCACGCGTTTGGGGATCCCCATGCTGCTACGAACCTCTGCCGTTCGCTCCTTACCGACGACTGTTCAAGCAGCCATGCCCGTCCCCCCGCTACCTCACATGAACCCGGATCTACATCCACAGAGAAGGCAAGCACGAGTTCGGCAGCTAAGCAAAACACTCCGCAAGCAGTCCAATGTATGGTACACTTACGCTAACCCTTATGCCCAACGACCCAGCTGCTTCGCGGTCCCCTGCAACTATCCAGGGACCAGCTTCACAGCCTACACCGTTCCAACGCCGAACACAGCGGCTGCTGAGGAATGCGCCATTGCCCTGGCCATAGTACAGATAACGTCCCCCGGAACCCCAGAAACCATCGTAACGAACAGGCAGGACGCCTATCGCACTATATCGAACGGCCTTGGTAGCCCTCACACGCTACCAGTTTTACGGACGATCCCCGATATGCACCCATATCCGCAAATCAACCCCATATGGGCACCGGCACATGCTTGACTGGAGGGCAGTGCGGCGGCACACGATTGGGCTAATGAACGCACGAACCAGGACCCATTCGATTGACCCGTCTCTCGCAGCTTGCACTGGCACACGTTGCTCACATGCAGCGACATTCTTCACAACAATCGCGAAACACGTCAACAATATCCCAACCCCTCCCTCCACTATACCAGACAACAGGCAGCATCCGATTCGTACAAACTAACACGCACCCACAACCCAAACTGTTTAGCCTCATATACCCAGAGACTTATACCGACCAATGTCCAAGATGCAAGATTGATAAAGTCACACTCGCACACATAATCTGGGCTTGTTCGAAGGCACCACCGACTTTCATTAAGAGTCATCACGACTGGGAGGCAGCTCTGCACAGCAACAACTCGGAGATCCAACTGCGGCTAGTCCGCCTGGCTCTGGGCGCGCCGGCACCGGTGGCCCGCCCTCATGAAGGCGCCAAGGGGTCGAGTTGTGCGGGACCGGGGGGACTTGGCCGTTTTCACACGGGTCGCTGAGGTGAGGGAGCTGGGCAACATAGCCACCGGCCGAGGCCCACCACTGAGACTCCAAAGCCTTAGCTGCGGAGCCTCCCGCAAGGGGCTCAACAGAATAAAAGTTTCTCTCTCTCTCTCTCTCTCTCTCTCTCTCTCTCTCTCTCTCTCTCTCTCTCTCTCTCTCTCTCTCTCTCTCTCTCTCTCTCTCTCTCTCTCTGTGACTCGATTCAGCCACCCGGCCACAGTGAAATAAAAGCTGTGCAATAGTATTACATACCTACAGCCGAAATTAAACGTTTAAGTCCAGTGTCAATGTTCCTACTTGTTAACAATGTTGAAGAAGAACAAACATTACAGAAATATAGAGAAAATCAATGCATGAGTGATATTTCGTCTTCCTTTATTAAAAATATCAAGGAAGCTTGGTTGTTGCTAAAGCAAATGAAATGCTACATCAACGGTATTAAACGCCCGCCTACTGTAGACCGCGCTACTATAGCTCCTGGCGGCGTTTAAGAACTCAGACGGCAACAGCTACGAAAGGTTCCACTAGATAGGATCCACGTTCCGCTTGGAACGCTCGTGGAGTAGGGCAACATGGTTCTATAAACGTTCTAGTAGGGTGCCTCAATTCACGCACGTCTCCGCAATACGGCAGCGCCGGCATCGAGACACCCGATTCAGAGCAGTGGAACGTGGCAAATTTAAATTGACTTTAGCAAACCTCTAGTGTGTTATCTTAGGAGGAACGAGACGGAAGAGAAACAGGATGAGAGGTTAGGATAGAGAAGGGAGGAATTCACTTGACAGGGGCTCCAGTCGCTATCGTCTTTCGTCGACATTTTCAACGATAGGAGCAGATACGCGGCCGTTTTTTTCTTAGTATTTTTGTGATCTCCTCACGTGAAGCAAGCCCACACGCATACCTGGACGCCGCTGGCTGTTCCTCGCAAGGCGCATGCTCACGTGCGCTTGGCTTGGCTGAGTTTTCAGGTAACGCTTCATTGCGAAACTGAAAGCTTAAACACCTCTGCTGATGAAATGCTCTTCAAATCTGCAGAAGTGTATTTGCCAGTGTCGCCAGAACAATTCGGATAATAAGCTTGAATAAGAGAAAATTGCCAGAGTTGCACCCAAACCTAAAAGTCTTCATGTAAGAGCCTATTCATTTCTTGATAAATCGTCATATCATTACATTATTTTTTGTGTCGGTTCTGGATTCACAAAAAAAAAATTCGGGAGGCAGACATTATCTAGCGCTTTTTAATTATCAATCCCAGTTCTCAACTTTTCTTTTTCATGTCTGTTGCTGTATACGTGGCACTCCAGCAGGCGACAGTGGCCATTGAACATGAATATGAGTAATTATGCCAATGAATCGGCATTTGTCCCACAGATTTATAGGACAATTAAACGGCTGTGCGGAACTGTTAGCGGCTTTTTTCCATCATAAATCAAAACATTTCTGGTGCGTTTGTCCAAGATACAGGTGGCGCACGTCTTTGTTTGAAATTACTTGCATTGACGACCTACCAACTGGCCTTTCATCTCCAATCCGTCTTTTTGCCGATGATTGTGTAATTTACCGCCCTGTCACAACTAGGGACGACCAATCTGTCCTCCAAAAGGACTTAACCTTAATTGCCAAATGGGGCTCACGCTGGATGATGAGTCTATGTTAGTAAATGTAAGTTCATGCATGTTACACGGAAGCGCTCCATAACTACATTCCCATACTGCTTAGGCACAGTTAATCTATCTGAGGTCCATAGCTACCGCTACCTTGGCGTTACCATCACTAACAAACTAAACTGGTCGAACCACATTCTAAAACTAACAGCCGATGCCTCGAAGTCCCTGAACTACCTTAGAAGATCGTTATACCTGTCCCCTCCATCGATCCGTAAAATAGCATATGAGACTTTCATCCGCACCAAACTGGAATATGCCTCCTCCATTTGGAACCCGCACCAAACGTACCTCGCTGACATATTAGAAGCTGTCCAAAACCGCGCTACCCGTTTCATCTCATCCAAATATGGCCACACTATGAGTGTCACCAACTTAAAAGCATCTGTCGGACTGCCCCTCTTAGCATCAAGACGCAAAATTTCACTGCTCTGCCTATTCCATAAATTGTACTATAACTTCCCTGACCTTCGTTCTACGCTTTTATTTCCACCCGTGCACTCATCACATCGCCTCTTCAACTCTATGAGCATTCAAAGACTTCACGGTTCTACCAACGCTTTCAACAAATCTTTCCTTCCCGTAGCAATAGAACAATGGAACTCCCTACCAGAATCCGTCGTTGCAGAGCAAAACCCTTCGAAATTCCGTGAGTTACTAAGCTCCTATATCCTAATTAACCTACAATATTCTATTTCTCGTTTATTTTTCTACGCGTAATTTTAGCGTCCTTTCCAATTGCTTTTCCTTCTGGTTGCTTCTTTACATGTCTGAAAAAATATAATTACACCCCCTGCCATTAATACAAAAACTGGAGACCCGGCGTTTCGAAGCCGGCTAGGCTCCTTCTTCAGAGGTGACACGGCTTACATTGCAACGCCGCCTTGCAACCCTTCGCCGCTGCCGGCCTTCCACGAACCCCGCCCTGCGGAACGCAGCTCGTGTGTTTACACAGACTGGGGAGTCCCTTGCGAGCCATTGCGGCTCCGTGGGGTTCGCTGTAAAAGCACTTCCTCCAGTTCGCCCCTTTTTCGAAGATGGCAGTTCCGGAAAGGTCAACTTTTTGGTCTGCCGCCTCGCATTGTTCGGAGACGGGGGCTGCGTTCCTTCACCTGTCTGCGGTCGTCGTTCTTGCACTGTCTTGTCCTCCGGGGAATATTTTGGGGTACTGAGCGCAAAGAGTGGGGAACTCTACTCCGAGTGCTTTGCCCTTTGTTGCATGGTCCTTAGGGCAAGGGGATTAGACGGCCTACTGACGCCTAAGGCTTGTGACCGTGTGAGAGTACGCAGGCCGGCAGGCCGGCGCCCTTCTTGCTCCTAGTTCGTAGGGCGTTGGCACGCGTTTCAAAGGCCATACGGTTGACGCCCTCAGTCAGTTCATTGCTCTTTCTAGCTTTTTTTTTTTGTTTTGTTTTTTCGGCGGACTGGGGAACGTATGACTTCTTGAAATTGCTCACCTGTCTCCCTCCCCCTTCTCTCTTTTCATTTCTTCTTTCAGGCCTGTTCGTCTTTACTTTCTTTACACGAATGTATGTCGGAATTCTTCCTGTATTACTGTCTGAATTCTTGCTATGTGTGTACTATTATTTCGCCCCCCCCCCCTTATGTAATACCCCGCAAGGGGCTTTAAGGGTACAAAAAAGATTATGATTTATAGTGCATAGTTTTACAACGTTGGAGGACTACAACGTTGTTTTGGCTGCCTATTTTTGACGTCTAAAATACATTTCAAAATGCCTAAACATGCGGCCTCTACTAAGGGGCTAGAAAGTATGCTTATTCGCAAATTAGAAATAAACGTGCGTTCTTTCTTACACTCCTTGCATTGGGCACAGCTTCGCTGGTCGTCGTTAGTCGCACAGTGGAGTAACGCCTATTTCTAAATGCTCCTGGTCATTGTGGGCGCATTGCATAGGGGGTGTTTTTAAACGTATTGCCATGACACGGTAACGAACAGCGCTCTGATCTAGCTTTCGTTGTGAAATTATTTGAAGGAAAGAAAATTCCATTTGTTTTTCTGCTTAATCCAATGGTATGCTGTAAATTCATTGCACTTTTTATAGCGCCAAGGGTGACACCTATTTATTACAGCCCATTGTTAAATTGGCGACTACCCGAAATGGTGCTCCTCCCTTATGCGATAAAAGTGTAGAGCTTGCTGCATCGTCTTTTAGGGTGCCACCCTTTGGCGGCCGTCTCTGGGCTGAGCCACGTTGTCGGCGTAACTGAGTGAACGACGGCAACACCGACGAGTGAAAGAAAAAGAGAACGATGATAGAAAGCAAGTAAAGAGAGCGTCGCGAAATTGGGAGGGGGGGGGGGGGCGGTTCGCCGTGGCGGCGTGAGCCAGCGCACTCCCAAAGTGAAGTGCGCGGTGGGGGAGGGGAGGGGACAGTATGCTGTGCCCGCACGAGGCGCTCGACGGCGCGACGCTCAGCGCAAACGTGAGGGGGGGGGGGGGGGTTGCGTGATTATGACGTGCGTTCGCTTTAGACGCAGTTCGCGGCCCCTTCCTGAGACGCACTTCGCGCCGTCGGCGCAGAGGATAATAAATCGCTGTCCTCGAGAGAACACACGAGTGAGTGCTGCCTCAACGCAGTGCTGCTATACGCCCAAATATCGCACTAGGGAGTATTGCAATCGCCAGCCAATTTTTTTATAAAGTTTCGCGGTCAACTTACAGCGGTTCCTCAATTTTAAAAGTAGGCTCAACGAACCATCCTTGGCACCATATGACTCTTTGTTCATATTCCCCATACAACGAACAGTCTGCAAAGGTTTTGAGCATATTATTTGTTGTTGTCTTAAACGCTTGTGAGTAGCTTAGTAGATCCAGCCTGTCAGCCTCAGCGTACGCACGTGCCTCAATAGAGAGACAGAGGGAGAGGGATTAAACATTATCTCCTGATGTGGGACGCTCCGACCAGCTGTGACGGAAGGAAAATGAATGTGATCCAAATTATGCACGAGTATGATACGTGTGTTTATTGAGTTTATTAAGGACGCTTGATACTTTCTGAAGTAATCCATAAACTGACTCGACCAACCCGCTTCTTCATAAAAGTGCAGCATTGGGCGCCACATACCAGGTTCAAACTGCAAATTTGCCACCAATCATCTCGTATGCTTAGTGTGCCAATTACATTTTGTCACCCAAATCGTAGCGTTTCAACGAGAATGTAAATTAACATGACAAATTAACAAGTTCGTATCGATACCCTCTGGAGAAAAGCCGGGGAAAAGCGGACAGATGGGGCAACTAATCCTGTGTTTTTCTTTTCTGTACCAGCATATAGCCCGCTGATTTGCTTCATAAATGGCCTGGTAGTGTGGGCCTGGAAGCTAATGCTACAAACATGACAGTACGGTAACCACTGTTGTAGTGAAGTAGCCAATGACTTCCGAATACGACAAGGTTCCTGTCTAAATTCTATGATACTTAAAAACAGACTGTACACCTGTAAAAAAACGAGCACAAGCAATTAACGCCGACAACGAGAATGTTTAAAATGTCTTAAGTATGTCTTAAGGACATGACAAGAGATAAAAGACGCATCTTTATGTTGTTCTAAAGAAGGTACATAGATATTTTCTTATAAAAAGTGTTCGCCTGCCGGGTCATCAATGTGCTAGCCAAAAGTGGCGTCATTGCTTCGAACTACCGTCCGTCACAGCTTAAATGAAGGGCAGATTTGTGCTCCTTTGTCCTGTAAAAATGTACGCGATGCGCATCAGCGAACGCCATGAGTGCAAAAAAAAAACCCTCCATGTCAAATTCCTGAAAGTTTCTCTGAAAATAAAAGGACATTGACTTCGAACAACGTGAAAGTGGTGTAATAAAATATGACCTTGTACCTGCTCGCGTGGCTGAAAATATCGCACAAAGACGATAATATTGTGGGGAAGCAACATTTAGTGCAAAACAGTACGTTACAGTTAGGGTTGTTCGTTTTCGGGTTTTATATTTTAACACGAAAGAGTGCTTTAGGCCGCGATACCCCAAGATTTCACTCACGTCATAGCTGTCACGGAAATGACGCCAGTACACCTTTGCCGAAACGACCCGCCAGCAGGACGTCGCTCGCCAAGCACACCCACAAGACAAGCCGCCGACCGGCAAATCATGCTCAACTGCAAATTTCGCTGCACATTGCGCTTTCGTGTTTTACCGATTCCTATGACAGAGGAATCAGCCCACAGTTTTTTTCACGCTAAGCTTTCCCACCTTTCTGAATCCTCCCATGACAATTGCAATGAATGTTAGCCCAATTCGTTTCAGTTTTTCCACGTTCCCACTGGCTCAGGGGGGGGGGTGGGAATCTTACTGTCGGCCTGCACGTGCCCCCCCCCCCCCCCCCGCTGGCGGACTGGGCTGTGTCGGTCGGTTTCGGCTGTCCTGCTTTGGTCCGTCGCAATGACAGGAGTCAGTGGTGTGCCAGGCCCACTGTATTGGGTATTCAACGCCCATGGGAGCTTGAGCAACTCCCAGGCACTCTGAGGGCAAGTGCCCTTCCAAGACACCGATGCGTGATGCGGACGCAGGCCTGGACAGCCTGGGTGGCTACCGAGGTTGAGTGCTTGGAATGGTAATTCGATCAAATTTGCGGTTGCAAATTTCTTTGGATCAACTATGATTCTCTTTGGCCGGGGGCGGTAACGCGCTCCTGTAATCCAGTACGGGTGGAGGCCGGGGGGCCAATGTTGCAAGTGCAACTGCACCAAGCGGTACAGTTTGTGTTATAGTGGCGCACGGTTGCTGAAGTGCAATGTGAGCGCTACTATGAGGCCGGGGGAGTTGCGAGCCCCTGTAACCGCAGCTAGGAAGGGCCTATAACACGAACCGATCTGCTCGCCGAGGGAGGTGACGAGCCCTTGTAACCCAAGCCATAGGGGTACATGCAGTACAGTTCGTTTTAATCGGGCCATGCTGAAGCATGGGTACACACAATGAGGGCCGGGGGTATAGCGAACCTCTGTAACCGGAGCATGGAAGGGGCCTTTAATGCGAACTGGTCTGCTGACCGAGGGAACTTGAATGAGCCCTTGTAACCTTCAGTCTTGTGGGCGAGAGTGCAGAGCCACTGGGAGTTCCTCAGAGGATCCCTTGTATTTCGAAAGATGGTATTTGTGGAGCAACTATGACTCTCTTGGCTAGGGGAAGTAGCGAGCCCCTGTAATCCAGTGTGGGAGGAGGCCAAAAGGCTGGGGGTGGTAACGCGCCCCTGTAATCCAGCGTGAGAGGAAGCCAGCGGGTCAATGTTGCGAAGTAATCAACTGCGCTCAAGCGGTACAGTATCGCACGTAGTGTTGGCGTACCATTGCTGAAGCAATGGGTAACCACTACCGAGCCGGGGCGTGCACACCTCCTGTAACCATAGCTTGGGGCTCGTCTGGTTGAACTTGCGAACTGGTCTGCAGGCCGGGGGGTTGTGACAAACCCTTGTACCTAATGTCATAGGGGCCAGAGCGTGGAAGTACGGTAATTTCACGAGACCTCCTCGAGGAATCGGGGAGGCCGCACAACCCCTGCCCAGGGAGCGTGCAAAACGGGCCGCCACTGCGGAGGGTCCTGGTCAACTGGAATCAGGTCCTACGCGGAGGTCGGGCGTCGGGTTGTCAACCCGGCACTTGGCAATGCGGGTTGAAGTAGGGAAGGCGTGTCGAGATCGATCAAATATGACTTCTTTGGCCGGAGGAAGTAACGCACCCCTGTAATCCAGCGTGAGAGGAGGCCGGCGAGTCAAGTTGCGAAGTAGCAAGTGATGTTCAGCGTACAGCTCGTTTGTAGTTGGCAGTACCGATTATAGTCGGGAAACCACTACGGCCGGGGGACTGGCGACCATTGTAAACCGAAAGCTTTGGCGGGGCCAGCGACCTGATCGCAATAAGTCGGGGGAGTGACATACCCTGTAACCAAACGTCATGGGGGCTAGATGTTTGTACAGTCCGTATGGGCCGGGGGGGTCGCGCCACCCGTATACCTTGCTGCGAGGGGGCCTATAGACTGATCTTCTCTAGCTGAGGCGCAGGCGAACCTCGTCACCCAAAAGCCGCGGGACGTGCTACCACGAGCTACTTGGTGTCCCGCACGGGGAAAACGAGGAAAGGTGAGGTTAGTACACCGACCGGAGATACTCTCTTGGCTTAGTAACGGCTAGTAGGCCCGGACCGATCTCCTCTGCCATATGCAAGGCAATGCCCGAAGACTCTTGTTCCTATGAGCGAAAGAGTAGGCAAAGAGGAGGACATAAGAATAGGCCCTTATATGCCAAAGGGACCTTGCGAACGGGCCGTTGAGGCACCGTGCGCATACAAACTTCCGGTGTCCGGAGACCGTGAAAAGCACGTGTTGCAAGTACCCGTGTATAGAGGAAAGCTTCACTGGTGATGCGTGAGTACCTGGTGCGGGGCCGTCGATCGCGGACGTTAGTACGCATCGGCCGCGGAGCAGGGGGTCGGGGGGGGGGGCGGCCGTCGCTACCAAATAGGGTACTTCCTGTCTCCGACGGTTGGGGCCCAGTTATCGGACCCTATGGGTGAGCGGTGACCCATGGCAGGGACCGCACATTTGGCAATTGGCACTGTCTGATGCCCTCGCTGAGCAATCAGTCTTGAAAAAGAGTCAGACATCTGGATTGGAGGAAAATTGTTCCACCCATTCCCACCCTTTTCCCATAACCCATCCCGATGTCCAAGTTCCCGTGCCCAGCAACCCACCCTATCCGGCTTTTTCCTAGGGGGGACAAGGGGGGTCCCCCCGGGCTCGTCCCCCTGGCGGTGGGTCGCAAGAAAGCCTTTCCCGTTAATTTCTCTCCACCTTCGGGTGGACAAAATTCTTTTTCCCGGTTGACCTCTTTTTGTACTGTTTCAATTGGGTATAACCGGTTATACTACGGTGGTGCCGGGGAGCTATTGAAAGCTCCATTTACTCGATGCTCAGGCACCACCCGTGGGACCTTTTCTTACTTTTGGGCTTGGGGTGCCGCTATATGCTTAAGTGTATCTTTCAATTTTTAAAGACCATAGTCTTTCTTGGGCTATTTGAACGGGAAAGTTTTGGTCTGTCTGCCTGTATGTTCTGTCTGTCCGTCTGCCGCTCGAGTCAGCCAGCGGCCAAAGTGAACCTATTAGCTGCGCAATCGTCCTGTATACTCACAGCCAGATCTAAACGTCTAAGTCCGATGTTAATGCTCATTCTTGTAAACATTGCTGAACAAGAACAGGACATTACGCAAATATACGCCCGAAAATCGACGCATGTGTGATATTTGAAGTGTTCTTTAATTTAAAATTTAAGGGTGCTTGCTTTTTGCGATAGCAAATAAATACTACAGCGATTGCAGAAAACGGTCGCCAGCTGCTGCCCGGGCTACCTGTCGGAATCCTAAAAAATCAAACGGCAACAGCAACGAAAGGTTCCACTGTTTTACTCGGACGTGAGCGTTCGAATCCTTGTCAATGGGTCTTTTAAGTAGCCCGTTCTCTTTCACCCGTGGTATAAGGCAGGGCTGCCCCTTGTCGCCTTTGCTTTTGTAATTTGTCTCGACCCGCTGCTTCCGCCGCATTCGATGCAAGCTCTGCCATCCGCAGCTTTCCGTTGCCAGGCATACGCCAAGTTAAAGTGTCCGTTTATGAGGACGACGTGTCCCTGTTCATTCGTGACGAGGACAGCTATCAAGTGTTTATGCGGCTATGCCATGAGTATGGCGAGGTTTCTGGAGCTCGACTGAACAGGGGAAAAAGTATGGCGGTGCGTTTTGGCACATTTTCGTCGGCTTGGCGGGCCACGTAGAATGCGTGATGGGTTGCTGTGGTGTTCCATTCCTCGGGTGAATTGGCGCGTAGTACGTGGAAGCGCCTCTTCGAGACGGCGGAGCAGTGTCTTGCAGTTGCAGCAAAGTTCAGGCTTTCCCTCGCAGAGCGCAGCTACATAATTAGGTCGTCCGTCCAGGTGGTGTTTTTTTCTGTAGCACGCGTAGCAAAATCGCCGCGCCAGTTTACCCGACCGCTCGCCACGAGTTTGGATCGTTCTTCTAGGAGTGCAAGACAGAAACAGTGTCACGAGCGCTGCTGAGGCTGCCCAAGTCAATGGGTGGTTTTAGTCTGCCTTGCTTGCAAAACATGTGTAGTGTGCTGGCGGTACGCGCAGTGATCGACCTTGTAGAGTCGGGCGAGTACCCAGGGAAAGTGCTGCTACAGTACTTTCTAGGAACTTCACTCTCAATATTTTATGACTTACATATCACCGGTCCTTCTGCTGAGCAGCTGCAGCCATTTTGTGCGTACGTTATAAAAACATTGCGAAATCTCCAGTCTTCTTTGCCAAGCCTATGTTTCAAGAAAAGTACGGCAAGTGAAGTGTGCGAAAAATTGGGAATAACCCAATCAGACAAACAACAAATAAGAAGGTCACGCGCTGTCTGTTGGCATCAGCTGACTTCGGCGGCACTTCCGGCTGATTTACGGGATTTCGAATGGTTACGTGGCTGGGAAGTTCTCCCGACGTGTGACCGTCTGGCGAGATTCGGCGTTGAGCGTTCCCGTACGGTAACAGCACTCAGGCCACACTGAAACATTTAAACGTGCCTTGTTTCACTGTCGTGTAGCGGCAACGTTTTGGACTGTATAAAACAGGCTGTTGGGACTCGCACTTCGAATGAACACACGTTCAAATAATGTGTTGGTAAACTTTTGGATGTGTGCTGGTGCTTTTGTTTTGTGGAGAAATCGTAGTGCCGCATGTCTTCGAGCCCCGCCGCAACGGGCGATGTTCCCACTGCTGTCACGTGTCCAGTCGATTGTGGTGAGTCATTTGAAGCACGAGTGGGCAGCTCTAGGAGAAGAAGCCTTCCTTTTGGGTTAGTCTACGCTCTTTATAGTGGTAAGGAGCAACATCTTGAGTGTTTCTCCAGTGCCATGCTGAGTTCATTATAGTTTATGAACTCTTTCTTTGAAGGGTGGTGAACTTTGTGTGACTTGATTTGTAGTAGCTTGTTGCCATCCCAAACATTTTTGTGCAGTGTGTAGAATGACAATGTTACATGAAGAGTAACAGGATAATTTTCTGTTCTTAGTGTAGCGCTGTTACCAATAGTCACTGTGCCATGATATGTGGGTTATATTAAATTCTATTTACCCCCCTCTCTCTAGGCTCCACGTGTCTTCGAAGCTGGTGGCGTTTTTAAAAATCGCGAGGGATTAGAAAGCGGACTTTCTAGTGGGAAAGCTATTTTCACGCATTCGCCACCAACATCGCACACTGTTCAATTCGTAATTGCAGCTCAAGCTAATCCATCTCATCGCTTCGATATCTATCTCCAGTGGAATAGTTAATAGTAGGCAGCAGTTTCACGACCACAACATGCCTCGCACCTTAGCTTATACACTCCATCACTTCTATGTGCATTTTGAGTAGATTCCTTAACAATAAGCACCATTTTCAAGGTCAGTATAGTCATATAAATATGTGTGCGAGCATGTACGTTCCTCCTTAGAAATGACCGCCGCCAACGCTCAGTGGTAATAAAATTTTCTGATACCTTTCACCTAATCATGTATCGCTATTACGCCGTGTGCTCAAGAGCGTCGCTGGTCTCCACAATAACAGAGTGAAATGGTGATGATTCTTTTTTATTATTTTTTGTTTTGTTTCCTGGCGCGTAAGCAACGATGTCGCGTTTATTCTCTTTGGTCTCTTCTCCATTCTGAATGGCAGGCCAGTAAAAATCACGACCGACGAAAGGGTCATAGCATCGCTGTAAAAGGAACTTTCACTTGGTTGTGCACAGTAGCGGCAACACTTAATTGGAACGCAGGTAGCCTGACATGGCTGTCGTTCATTGTCACGCTAACCACGTCGCAGATACACAACCTGCGATTTTTATAGCGTTGCCTTTATTCCAATGACGGAATGAATCAACCAATTACTATTCAATCAAAGACATTGTAGTTACACATGTAGTCAGTCGAGATTTCAGTTCCTTCCTCCGTATCTACTCGAAGACGGGCGTGAAGGGGCCTAAGTGATTTAAATGAGTGCCTTACGAAAAAACTGCCCGCAAACGGACAGGACAAGGGAAAGGAAGGTGCACGACACAAGCGCTGACTCTCAACTAAAGGTTTCTTAGAAAGACAAATGAATTTATACAGAAAATGTGCACATGCTTTTGCGCGCTGAAAACCGAAAATAGCACGCAAGGAAAGTACTGCGCGAAAAAATACGAAAAGGCACATGTGCGCATACAGGCCGGCAAATCACTCAACCATGGACCTGACAACACGTGATTCCTTTTCCTGGAGTGTGGTCCACGTGGAACTAACGCTTTTGTCTTTATCGCGGTTAATCTACAACGCTTCTAGAAGCTCTCTTGTCGTCTGATATTTGTGTTTTAATAGCCCCTCGGAGCTATCGAAAAGTGCCTTGCATCCATGCAGCTTACAAGTTTTCCAACAAGAAGGCAGGTTTTCAGATGTTCCAGTTTTAACGTCCCCGAGTTCTCCTTCAGCCGAGTGTTCAGGCAGCGGCCCGTCTGCCCCACGTACTTTCCCACAGGAAAGGAGTATTCAATACACAACACAGGTTCTACACGGTACGAAGGAGTGTGTGTGCTTAACAGTGCATTTGTATGGGTTTTTCCCTCATTTGCGGTCTTTTTTGTTCGTCAACAAACATAATCTGCCTATTTTATTTCTGCCTGAAAATATCTCTTCTACGCCATATCAGGATCCAACTTTCTTCAGCCCGTGGCCATCTTGTGCGTTTAGGGCATGATAGCACGTTTCTTTGGTCGTTCTTTTTGCAGTTCATGCGTACCGTACTTATTCTGTCTAACTAAGCCTTCGAACAGGGAAATTATCACTGCATCTGGAAATCCCTCTGCCTAAAAGCATCTGACATGTTAGTAAAAACTTTTGTCCTCAACGCGTTGGCCCGACTTCTTTACCGCGGATCCAAGGTTTGACTTGGCGATGCCTCTCTTCACTATTTTTGAGAGCCCAGAGGCATAATTGAGAAGCGGTTTTACTGATCTACAGTTGTATCGCTACCAGGTATGTTTCTCTGCAAACTTTATGTCTAGTACTAGAAATTCTATACCCGCTTGTACGGGAAGCTCGCTGGTGAACCTTAACCCCATACCATTGTATTCGAATGTCCTGATGATTCCCTCAATGTTTGGTGCGGCGTAACTATGGGGAATGACTATCAAGTAGTCTACGTACCTGGCAATGCGGATCACCGTGCCGGCGTGCATTTGTTCCAGTCTAAAGTCTGCATTCCCTACGTATATGTCGCGCAGTACCGTGGCAAACTTGGACCCGATGCAGACGCCCTCATTTTGTAGCAGCGCTTTTTGCTCCCAGATAGTGAATGTCGATTGCAAATAGAACTTAAAAATCCCCATAAACGCCTCCAGAGACAGACTACATTAATTCGGAAATTTCATCTCATCATTACAATTCATTATGCACTCTTTCACGCATTTCAACAATGCGGGCTGTGGCAGAGAATAATACAAGTCCACTACATCACCGCCGAAGGCTGTGCATCTGTCAAACTTTCCCAACCACAAATCCTCAACTACTTCCTCTGAGTTCCCCAACTTAAACGGACCGTGGATCTTTAATTTTTCTAGCTCCTTCTGCAGATGGGCCGATACCAGCAGCTGCCCAGTACCCTTCCCAGACACTATGGTACGGAAGCCCTGATCCGGTTTCTGTGTCTTTATCGAAAAGAACGCTTCAAAGTGAAGCCCTTATGACTTTGTAACCGACTTGTGTAGGGTTCTAGGATCATTTCCTGAAGAAGGCACTTTACGCTTTCCTTTACTTCTCTTAGCTCTACTGCCACAGAGGGAAAATTACTTCCTAAGGCGGTGCAGGCTTTCTCTGAGAACTGAACCTTTGTTAGGAGGACGAAAAAAACCTTGCTTATCCGCACTTTGAAGCAATCTGTTCTTTTCTATCAGCGAGTAAGCAATGGGAGTCAATTGTACATTACTTCTCACCTTCTGCCGAAGGCTCCGCAAAATCACATTAGCATATTCAGAAGCACATCGCGTCCATTCATCGTCCGTGACAAGTCTGGAAACAGCTCTCGCCGTGGCTACCTTTTCGACGGGGCTGAGGCTACGTTCCACGCAGAACTTCGGGCCGAGCTTGAGGACCTCGAGACGCTGCTCCCGTATCTCTGCGCCATCCTGGTTCTCGACCTTTCTTCCTAGACATCTTTCCCGGTGCATTTAGTGGGACGGGGTTTTGCGTGTATCGACAGGAAGTCTGTGAAAGTCTCGCTGTTTCCGCACCACTCGCCGAAAATTCGCCGCCCATTTCTCCTTCCCGTTTTGAGCTCGCAAGTCGTCCTGAAGCAGTCCTTATGGAGCCGGATCTGGCTCCATATTTCCGAGCGCCAAATTCAACACATCCTTTTAAAGCAAAGCTTTCTAGCTCTACCAGCCAATGGTTCTTTCGTGGCGTGCGGGACAACAAACTCCCAACGCGTCGGAGGTGGGGGGGGGGGGAGGAAGGGGGCGGAGGGTTTCGCTCACGGAGCACACTAAAGATGGCGCGCGAATTCACCCAGCGTTCCCCGCACGGAAGTGCCTGTTTGTCGGTGGCGGCGTCGGCAGCGGCGGCGGCGGTACCGCTTTGTCGTCTGCTTTAGCGAAGGTTGTTTTGGACCTGTTTGGTTTCAACTTCACGTCCATTGCGCGGTGCTTTCGCACGGCTTGATTAAATTGTTCCACAGCACCGCCAAGATAACCCGAATTCGACGGAATTAAGTGGTCGCGTCGCCTCGCGTCGTGAAGAGTGAACTCGCGTCACCTGTCTGCGGAGCGTGGGGAGGACACTGCGCCTTGGCATACAGCATCCTCCCACGCTCAAAGCAAAGATGACCGACGGAAACACGTCGCTATTCTGGGGTTACAAAAAGTTGCGGCTGCAGGTAGCTCCCAGGCGATAGCCAGTCTTTGTCTGCGCACCCCATGATCTGCAGAATTCGGCGGGAACGGCTTGTGTCGAGAGGGCACGTGGTAGCTCGGCGAGTTCTGCTCCCACATTTACCGTCACCCAGAGAAGCCATGAATAATTCAGTGTAGTGAGCTGTGTGTTCGGCGTACAAGTGGTACAGACACTTGGGCAGCGTCTTTCCGTTTCCTCGCAAGGGAGGCGCGTCCGCTGAGTGACTCATGGGTTGCCTTAAAGCACCTTTAGGCAGGAAGTCTACACGTTCCGCGCAGTTATAAAGTTTCTATGTCTCGGGCATCCGCGACCCCGCCCTATACGTGACCTCCCTATCGCAACAAGACAAAGAAGTGAAACTCAAAATGGAGAACGCCGCCTTTCCGGTCTTCTGGCACGTGCTCACGTACAGGGACATACAGAACCGGTTCCGTACTTACTCTCGCAAATTTGCTAGGCTCGAAGTCTTTCCGATTCAGGGCGATGACCCATTGGCGGCGGCACTCAAGGGACGCCGGAAATTTGTACAGCGAATGGAATTTACACATGCAGACACTTCTTTTGCTGTGGTAAACTTCACACGTTTCTTGCATGAACATTCGCGCTTACGCAGATTGTTGGTGCAGCCAACAACGCAGTAATGACGCCCGGACGAGTAGCTTCTGTGCATCGCCAAGTAAAGGCAATGACGGCAACCTGCCCAGAACTAAGAAAATAAACATAAATTCTTGATAAAAAGTCGGGCGTGCTGCTGACACGGCGAAACATAGCCTCACAGGCAACCGCCATACGGACAAAGCACGTGTGGGGTGGCACGCCGCCTTAGCGGTTTGTGAACATATTTTTATTGGCAAACCTAACAGCTCTCGGACGCTTTGAACATTCTCCCTAAATCACCCTTAAACTGTCAAGGCACTGCTAAAGCGCTGCTAACATATGGAATAAATGACACTTAACAATTTTCGGTGCTCCTTGGACGTCTGATACCCTCGTACTGCACGGATCAACAGCGTGTGAGTGCAACGCAGTGTTGTACACGTTCCTCTAAAACAGGAACGAAAGCTGGTTCCTCGTTCCTTCCCAATTTTGAAACCAGTTCCCGTTACAAGTTACTTATTGCGAAAGGAACGCATTCCAATTCCACTTCGAAAATCGGAACGTGTCGTTACATTACGTTACATTTAATTTTTTTAATTAAAATATGGTTTCCGATAATCGTGACTCGAAATGAAGTGAGAAACTTAAAACTCACACCGAACTACGTATATCATACGAATAGGAACGCGCTGGCAGCAGATTATCTGGAGATAAAACGATCCAAAGAAACTCTCCTAGACGAATTTTTTTCAGGGAGCACCGGAAAATCTCCAGACATGTCTAACTGCGATTTTGGTGCTTGTCTATTATGGGTGCAACACATATGACACTTTCCACTTCGGTCTTACAAATGCGCAGTAAGGTTAGTGCGCTTCATTTGTGCAGATAAACAATTACTCCCATGCCGAACATCATTAAATTCCTTGCTGAAGAAATTGTGTCGAGAGGAACAATACATACGTGTTTAATGAATGGTTTTCAATATTGCACTTTATTCAAAATATTTTCAGACCCTTTGCAGGGAATTGAGTGTTACAAAAGTGACGATTTGCGTATCATACTGCAGAAATTTGCGAGTAATAAAACACAGCAGAACAAGTAATGTCTACGAGGTTCGGAATACAAGTTTAAGTAGGAAGGCGACAACAAGAAAAAAAAAAGTCAAAAGCGTAGCCACACATGAAATCTACGCACAATAATTACAAAGTATACCGAACACAATCAGGTTAGTAGATAAAGGAAACAACCACAGATAGCCATATCTGTGGACGCCACGCACATATCAGTTGCTGTGGTTAGAAATACGCGTAAGGGAAAAAGCCCAATACATACCACGGAGCCTAATCACGTGCGTAAAAAACATTTACACTATAAAAAATCAAAGCACAGGTTCAAACCAACACATTAAAGAAACTCTGAACGCTGGCCGTCCACGTTCGGGAGGCCTCTCTCAGATATTGTCCATACGACACGCGACGAAGTTATGCCCAACAATGACGAAATTCCTGCCCTTTGTCAACACGACGCGTGCAATACAAAATGACCGGGCACTCCCGTCGATCCATTCCCGCCAGATCGGCGACAGACTGCGCCGTGACGAACTGCGTGCGTACTCTGTAACTTCGAGCAGTACATCATCCCGAGACACTGCTGCGCGCCCAGCCCTATTGATAGCCGGTGACCTTTCGAATGACCTCGGCGCGAGCGCAACTCCCAAGACAGCAACGCACCCGCGCCTCGCGCGCACTAATGCGGTGACAATATACAGATATGGTGGTTTCACAAGAGACCTGCAGCGCCACCCCGCAGGAAAGAATTCTATCGCCCAGACGCGCAGCCTGGCCTCTCGACAAACGATGAAAGGTGAAAAGCATTCTCGTGGCTGCGCTATTCACCCGTCGCTTGACGCGTAAGCTCAACCGGCATGAAAGCAAGCACAAGCTGCGACCCGCTGCGTGGTTATTCTTCCGCCTTAAACTTTCGAGGAAGCACGTTCGGCTGAAGGGCCAGCTTGTAGGAAGAGAAACACAGTAGCGAGTTATGGATTTTTATACTCGAGCCTTGGCATCAAAAACAGCCAAATCCTAGCAATGTAACGTTTGCAGAAGGAACGCCGTTCCTGCCGTTCCTTCATAAACCTAACGAGTTACCTTTACAGTTCACCGACCTTTAATGGAACGGTGGCATTCCTCCGTTCCTCCAAAAAGGAACTAGTTCCAGGAAACCCTTTGGGAAAGCCGTTCCGTACAATACTGCTGCAGCGTCGTCTGCTAGCCCCGCGGTCGCCAAGCAATGGCCTCATGATGGCGCATCTATCGTTAAAAAATGGCGGCGCCTAGTGCACGATGGAAATTCTTGCATATATTACGTCAAGTTTTCGTACTGACGTCATGATTCCCGGGTGCGCGAGACGAGAAGAGTGACGCCAAGATCCTTGAGATGCCGCCCGTCATGGGGGCGCGCCGCGGCGAAAGAGGCGGCCATATCCCTAGCTCTAATACTCGGCCCCACTCGCAGCACGATCATTTCTTATTCTAAAACTAAAATTCAAAATTTTTCCACCGGACGAATCTTACAGCCGGCGCTCAAAATTTTGACAGGAAACTCTGTCCGACCCGTAAGACTGCCGGTTCTTCTGACCTGGACGCCTCCGCAATCCGGCCTCGAAGGGAACGAGGCGGCCCACGAACACGCCCGAGGACTCACAATCCGGGCTGGGCCCAGCCTGTATCTCTACCCCGGGGCGCGATCTGCGCGGGACCGCCTGGTCTCTTTTCACGACCTAACTATGCACTACCGCCTCTCCCGCTTGATTTACCCTCCGGCGGACAAAACTTCAGTCAGTTCTAAGGCTCATACGTAACGACTTCTTCAGACAGGCGCCTTTCCAAATCCCGCCGTCCTGACGCACATCCACCCAACTCTGTCCCCTACTTCGGCTTGCTGCTTATTTGGCGGTCATGCCACACTATCCCACATCATCTGGGCTTGCCCCAAAAACCTCTTTCTCGGAATACCCTCCAAGGAACGGTGGGAGGCCACGCTGCGCAGCTCGGACCCGGACCTACAGGTCCGCTTCGTCGCCAGGGCGGCCGAGGTTGCTGATCAGGTCACGCTGACAGCCTTAAACCATCAGCATCGCTTTCAAGATGCATCATCACTGACGTTCCTCAAATTAAACTTTATTCTCTCTCTCTCTCTCTCTCTCTCTCTCCTCTCTCTCTCTCTCTCTCTCTCTCTCCTCTCTCTCTCTCTCTCTCTCCTCTCTCTCTCTCTCTCTCTCTCTCCTCTCTCTCTCTCTCTCTCTTTCTCGGTGTTCGTTTTGTGAAAACCAAAACTGAGGCGAATGAACGAACCTTTAAATAATTATTTACTCTGCGCCGCCCTTGCAATGTGCAATTCTATGATTACTAGACTTGTGGGCACCCATAGCAGCGATAAAAATGTAACACGAAAATTTCGTATTGGTACTCTGTTTATACGTTTACGGCGCTTTTCGCGACAGCTAGACGTCATTGGCAGTTAGTGGCTAGAAGCCTCGGCTACAGCGGACAGCACCGAAGAAAGTTGAACGGGGAGAGTACACATGCGGTGGGAGGGAATGGATAGAGAATGGAATGGAGTGGGGAGAATGAGCGGTTTCTCAGCGCAAATCTGCCACACAACCAGAAGAGCAATTTTAGCGCAGACCCAACCGCCTCAATAAGAATATTCACTTTAAATGTTACTGGTATTTTTCACCAAGACTGAAAAGAAAACAGGGAATATATCATAAAAAAGTGCCGCTTGCCTGCAAAATATTTTCAAAAGAACATGACAGTGCGCGTTTCTAACCCTCTGACAACTAAACTAGCCTTTGACGGTGTTCGCGATCTTTAAGGTGTATATAGGTTGATTTTTAATTCTAGTTCTAAAGTATTTATAGGATTTGTTTTATAAGCTTTTACTTGTCTTGATTTTCAGCAAGAACGGAGAGAAATTGAGAAAATCCCGAGTGCCCGCATGAAGCGATTAAGTGTTCCCGTGCCCTTTTCGAAAATAGCAGGTATGATTTATGACAATTTGGAGAAGTGCGTACTATATATGCATGAGAGGTGAGATAGGGGACAGTGTATATAAGGCGCTGTTACTACTTTCATATACATTTTAGCCGCGTGATATTAATAAGTTTTTGAAAGCAAAACAGCAAATGAAGTTTCATCTGATTGTTTCTTTCCTGTTGGCTCTTCTCACAGAGTCGTAAGTATATCAAATTCTAAACCGTTTTATTCACTCAGTTTTATTGGCATGACTTTTGCATTTGAACATTTCGACGCAGTAGGGAGAAATAACGAATATATTTCCGGAAGTTTTTGTATTTCACTATTTTTGAGAGTCAGATATAGAGTTCCGTATGTGATGCGGCTAATTAGGAGGGCTTGAATTAGGTGCACGAGGTCGTTTTCTTTCAGTGCTTGTCGACGATTAGCAATGCGTTTGATGAGGTGCGTGATTTGTTATAGCGTTCCTTGTAATTTATGAATAGTAGAAATGCCTGCGCCGTCTGATTGGATAGTAAGTCCCAGAACACGAATGGTAGGGTTGGTTAGGATGGGAGCGCCATGTAGGCTTAATATCGGAGCCGTTCGGAGCCGTTCTGTCCTTAAAATAAACGGGAATACAAATATAATCAGTAGACTGCCAGAAGATGAGGTACGGCATCAGATAGGACACACCAGCTATAAAATCAACACTAGTGAATAAGGATAGGATAGAAAGAATGAGAGCCGTGAAAATTACGTAAAGAAATAAAGCAAGCAGATACGGCAGCGAAGGAGAGGCAGTGAGCGGGAAGGCGGTGAGCACAGGCGCTGACATGTTTTATAGAGCAGCCCGCCATCTTGATCTAGTGGCTAGCACGGTAGACGGCGAGATTCGGAAATGAATGAGTATACAGCGCGGCAAAGATACTCGCGGAAAAAACCCAGGACTTTCGCCCCGATTGATATCAGAGGAACAGGTGGACCAATTGACTGAAATTGTTTTCCAGATATCTTTTTCGTAAGGGGGGTAACCGTTGGCAGAAGAGCAAAAAATGTTCTATTGTCTCTAACTCATTACAAAATGCACAAAGGGGTGAAGGGGCCAGATCACAGTGGTGCAAATAATAATTTAAATTTGGTAAGCCACAGCAAATGTTAGCTAGGCTAGCTTCAGATTCTCGTGATTGACTAATCCGGCACTTCCATGAGCACCGGAGATGCTCAAGCTCTGACCCTACACACGCAGTTTCAGCCATGCATTGACCATGTAGGAGGCCTGATCTACGAAAACGTGCCGAGGGGAGGCAATGTATGGGGGGCAGCATTTCCACCACTGGGCCATCCAATGCAAGACCCGCCAACGTACCTGCTAATTCTTTAATTTAGATGCCAGCGTGTCTAGGCACCCACACCAGTTCTCGTAATGCTGTGTAATATGAAGTTCTAGTAATGATGTAGGCATTAAATAATTAAGGGCTCGACGCAGAGGAGATGTATTATCAGGACAAAGGAGCACGGGAAGAAAACGTCTCACACTGTGCACTGTCGTAGGGCGACGCACTACGCGAAGGCGCATACACGGGAGAGAGCGAAACGGAACGGAAGCACTCGCATTGCGTCTGGCGTCTCCTTGTGTTCTCAGGAATGAAGCACCGGAGTCTGGGGTGCGTCGTGCTCTGGTGGGAATCGGGTCTTCTCGGCGCTGCCCTGGCCGTAAATTGAGGTTTTCTGCGTGTCTTCTGGTGGCTGTTTTTCTCGTCCGTTTTTGTTTCTCGGTGCGCTGAAATTCTACGAATCATCGGAGCTAACTAAAAGTACTCACTTCTACTCAATCTGTACCCATCTGTATTTCCTTGTACATATTCTGCACTAACATTTGATCGTATTCAACAATGTTTTATACTAATTTGGTCAATTATTCAAGGTGGTAAATATAGTTACACAGATATCATCATTATCATCGTTAAATATCATTGTTACAAACATCATCGTTACCTTTTGGTGCAGTGCAAATAAACTCCACCAATGCTTATTTCGACAACGGTAGCCTTGACCAGGGGACCAAAGTTGCCAGATATTTTAGCGCTCTCGAGGCACATCGTGTCGCTCAACTCTCGTCAGCATCTGTTTCTTTCTGCGATTGTCGTTGTTTGCATTTGATTTAAATATCGTGTATAAAATTTCTTTCTTAGTGAGGATAAGTTTTTATCGGTCCTCCGACGTAAAACCAAGCCTGGATGCACGCTGTAGGGAATAAATGTAGTAGGACCTGATGTTCTGTCGAGCCGTATTGGCTACATCTAACCAATAGCCTAACTTACGGTTAACGCAATGTTACATCATGCGAAGTCGTACAGCTGACGCAATTTTGCACCATGAAATGTTGCGTCATTTTCGGTTGCTCTTCTCAACACCTTCAACACCTTCCGAGTGACTGATTGGTGAGCACTCTTTCTGCGACTTCACAATTACTCTTACACCCTGTAGACCATGACCACTGCCATTTAATGGCATTATTGAAGCCGAAAAAGAATAAGTGATCATTGTACCATTAACGTGGGCTTTTGTTCTATTTGGTGTTGGTCTTTTGCGTGGGAGGAGGAGACAGAACGAATTTCCGGAGTAGTAGTTGAAACAAAAACAAGGAAAGAGCGGTCCCCACGGCATAAAAGACCCAAAATTCGAGGTATGCGCAGCATTCCGATAAGGACCGTGGAGGTCAGTGAAAAGGTGTTGCTCTGACGATTTTTTGTAACACGCACTCAGCGGACGACCTAGTGATAGCGCAAGGTTTTATTATGCCAGAGAGTTTGAAGGACTACTATGATTACATCCCCACTAGCAAGGAGTTTTGACCTATCGTGAAAACGTGACCTATCGCTGCAAGTACTGCAAGAAAAACGTACGGGGCAGGAAGCTCCCTGTACACAGCGGGGCGGGATATAAGTTGCAATAACAAATTATCTTTATGACAGACACAGAGAGGCAGACAGACAGACAGGCCAACATTGTGGCGCTCGAGTAGCCAAAGAAAGACTATTTCCCTTAAAATTAGCTGCAACGAGACGCTGCCGCCACTGTTCCGCATGCTGCGAACATTGCGCAACGCACCCCTCGCCGCCGCTGCCGCCAGCCCGCAAAATAAGAGATAAACACAAAAACGAAAACGGGCTAGCGCGCGAGAAGCCCAAGAGGGATGTCCCGTTGCGAGAGAGGGACAGGACAGGGGCGCTACGCGTAGAGATGTTTATTTCCGTTAGGAGCCCGGGCAAAACCCACACGAGTCTGACTTTAACCGCTCATTTTTGTATGCGTGTGTGTGTTGTGCCAACACGCTCGACACAAATTCGCTGCGCTCGGCGACGTGCCGACGCCGGAGTTGATTTGCGCCTAGGTCAAACCGCCCGCGGCAGACGTGTCGCAACTTGGCGGGAAAGGCGCCATCGAGTCTGCTCTCACTTTGCCATCGCGACGGCTGGACCAAATCATGCCTTCGAAAAACGACCCCCGGTTGACACGCAACGCCTGGAGACGGCGCCGCTGAGTCGCCTTCTCTTTCCCTGTCGGGGTGGCTCGGCTGACGTAATCGCTTCGCCTCCATTCACCGGATCCAAACTGAGGCCAGTAATAGTCCTGATTGGAGGGATTCGAACTGCACGCGGCTGCAACGTAACTCCGGGGGTATAACACCAGCCCGGAAGCAGCGGTGGTGCGGCGGCATCTCATCGGAGGCACTGAGTTGAGAAGTGCTATCGCCTGTGTCCGAGCCATGTAACGCTCTTGCTACCTTTGTATATATTGTATATAAATACAGCTTAAATCACTGTCGGCTCGACAACTTCGTCGCTCTGCTCTGCGCCGTTTCGATAGCGGACTCAGCAGGGCAACGTCGCAAAAGTGGTGACTGAGCTGGGATGGCCCAGTTCCAAGATGTGGTGTGTGTGTGTGTGTGGTGTGTGTGTGTGTGTGTGGGTGTGGGTGTGTGGTGTGTGTGTGGTGTGTGGTGTGTGGTGTGTGGTCGTGTGTGGTGTGTGTGTGGGTGGTGTGTGTGTGTGTGTGTGCTGTGTGTGTGTGTGTGTGGTGTGTGTGTGTGTTGTGGGTGGTGGTGTGTGGGGGGGGGGGGTACCGAGTCGAGGGTCGCAGTCCACCCAGTTGCTGCCGCTGCTTGGCAGCCGTACAGCCCTGTCCAACTCCTGCTCTCCCGTGCTTTATGAACTCGGAAACAAAGTTCGCACACGCGTTTTTCGGAGGCGTGATAGCTTGCACTGACGTCGCTTTATTGCCGTATTGGTGCGTTGGTTGCACAGTGGAAGTATGCAGCTCTTGTCTTGAGAAGCGCTGACGAAGCTGACAGCTATCGATCAAAAAGTGCGGTGACGTCATTATGTGCAATCCACATGTTTTACGAGACGTTCCAAGACGCGAGCTTAAGCTAAAACCCAACGTCTGGCGTTGCCGTTCTCATATAAAAACGGCCTCTTCACGAGGCCTTCCACAGTGCGAGCTTGATTGATTGATTGTGAGGTTTAACGCGCCGACGCAACGCAGGCGATGAGGCGCGCCGTAGTGGAGGGCTCCGAATTAATTTTGACCACCTGGGGATCTTTAACGTGCGCCGAAATCTCGTACACACGGGCGTTTTTGCTTTTCGCCTCCATCAGAAAAGCGGCCGCCGCGGCCGGGAATCGAGCCCGCGACCTCGTGCTCAGCAGCGCAACGCCTTAGCCACTGAGCCACCGCGGCGGGTCACAGTGGGAGCTTAAACTCGGCAGTAGTTGCTGCGAGGGGTGGTTGCCCGCCAATAAATAGCAGATGAAGGTAGGGGAAGAACAACCACCGAAATTCACCATCGTCGTCAGCTTCCTCATTACACGGTGGCATAAACGAGAAGCGGCGAATCGGGTTGCCATTCGAAAGCAAAGCCATTCGAAAGCAAAACGCTCCTCCAGCGGCAAGATGCCAGAGCTCTTCGGCAAAATATGCGAGGCGAAACAAGGCATCGCACGTGTTCAGCTGGGCATTATGATGTCCGATTAACAACCCACAAACGTGGTTCAGTGTACTCGGATATTTTATTTCCAACGCAGGGGTAAAGCACACCGCCGAGCCTGCACGGTGGGGCTATATGCACACTTGTAAATGGGCTGCATGAGACCATAGTCCTACCGAACCTGAGCAAAAAGTTTCAAAACGGGAGCCTAATAAAACCATATGGGCGCACGTACATCAGCCAAATTATCGCTTGAATGCGCACAGCGGAATGGTGCGGACAATTTCGGTGACACAAACCATGCAGTCGATTTGACATGAATCACGTAAATAACTGCGACGGTTGAAATGAGCGGCTGGGCTCACAAAACGACTACACAGCGTGACATGCATCTACGGAAACTGCTTAAGACCGGAAAAGAGCGACTTCGGTGCGCGTAGTGCATGCATTGTTAGCAGCCCCCATCGCCTCTCCTAAAGCAACTTGAACAGAGCAAGCGGAACGAAGCATCTACGCGTTCCCAGGCCGCGTATTTGTAAACAAAAATAACTACGCCAATCAACACGTGCCGTAGAAACAGAGTCACCGTGGCTGCACTTCCCGCCGGGACATCACCCCCTCGCTTTTCTGTTTTCACCGCGACCCTTCACGAGCGACAGCGACAGAGCGACAGCGCCAACGCTAACAGCGCCAAACAGGGACAGGGAAAGCAGGGAGGCGCAGTTTTCGTTGTCTGATTTCACCATCCTTGAGAATGTACTCACGAGTGCATGTACTCACGAGTTCAAGCTCTCGAAGATACAGTATTAATGAGTATTATACTCATAAGTACTGTACTGATAAGGACTATGTACTCATGAGTACTGTATACACACGAGTAGTACTCATGAGTACTCTGTACTCGAGTAATCATACTCCTGAGTACTCATACTCATGAGTAGTGTACTCATGAGTACTGTACTCACGAGTAGTGGACTTACCCCTGTACTCACTAGTCATTGTACTCACTTTTTAAATCTGGGTGTGTACTCACTCATCATCATACTCACTCGTGAGTTGGAGTACAAATGAGTGCAAATGAGTGTACTTACGAGTAAGTACGCCGACCTATGTTAGCAGCAGATAAAATTGTCACCGCCCGATATAGCAGGACTACTGCTGAAAATCAGTGTATAAATGCATCAAAAGGTGTGTGCAAGATTATGCTGGTTATCGTCATCGGCGCTGATTCGTAAAGGGGTGACCGAATAACTGCGCCGATGCTAAGCCTCTTCTGCGCGACCAGCCCCAGGAGTGACGTGATTCGCATCCCGACACGCCGATGCAGAGAAACAGGGCAGAAGCCGCTGGCGTGGAAAGCGGAATTAGTGCGAGAGGGCACTATGTCTTCGAAACGTATATGGTCGTTCATGCTGTATGCCTAGTTCAAAACTAAGGCGTGCGAGCTGATCCAGCCAATGCGACAAGTTGCGATCGGCCAGACCGGCGTGGCACGAGCGGGAGCCGCGCGGCACGTAAGCTGAGCTCCACGTCGCTGCTAAAAAAAAGACTTAGACAAACAAGGCTGCGCGTGCTGGAACGCGCTTACATATCTTCTAAAGGAGTTTCTTCTCAAAGCTGGCACTCGTAGAAGGAGTCGCTTTGAGCACGTACAGAAACAACCTGCAGGTATAGAGACCACTGTGTAGTGAGCTACAATGTCCGTCAAGTAGGAGTGGTGTCACTAGATACTGCTGGTAAGCGGTTCGGCCTCATTGTGAAGGAGGGTGGCATGGGAGGCGATGGCTCGTTCGTGCTGCGCAGCCCCGAGGCACGTGGCGGCCCGTCCACTTGATGAACAGGTGAGGTGGCAGGTGTAGAACGATGGTCGAGAGTGAGCACACCGGCGTGATGCCTGTGGAACCAGCTTAGCTCTTGCGCGATTGGTGACGCTGCGCCGGAGCCGCTTGATAAATATACATGTGTCACATAATGCGCATACCGTGTGTGTCATTGAAGCAGCAGTAAGCAGGATAATCAAGCTAATCCTAGACAACCAGGAAAGCTAAGAATAACCAGCTGAACATTAACTTACGCTACGTGTATCCGGGCAAGCCGAGCTAAGCCACTTCTAATTTTGAATAAACGATAACTCGGCTTATATTTAACGCTTTTAACCCAGTTTTGCCTGGGGGCGTTCCTTGGATAGTACTTTAGCGATTGCGCGCTTAATCGAAACCATTGAAACCCTGTTTAGGGAACCTTTAGGTTTTTAAAGGAGCGATGCGATTGATTGATTGATTGATTGATTGATTGATTGATTGATTGATTGATTGATTGATTGATTGATTGATGATTGATTGATTGATGATTGATTGATTGATTGGCTTTAATGAGAAACAGGGAAGAAGCCCTGGCGTGGAAAAGGGAATAAGGGGGGGGTGGGGAGAGGGCTTACATATTACCGAAAGGCGATAAATTGATATATTCAGTTCTTGTGTAGTGCTCTTGAGTAAAAAAAAACACATTGAAGGGCAGTGCAGTGAATCTGCAGAAACTGGGCAACAAGTTGCAGATCTTCCAGAGGGGGCACTGAAGAAGGGACCGGCGTTCACGTAGACATTGTGTTTGTAAAAGAAAAAAAAACATACTGAAGGGCACTACTGTGAATGTGCACAAACTGGACAAAAGTTCTTCCAAAGGGCACATCGAAGAAGGGATCATCGTCACGTATCAGCAAAACCTTATAGAGACCACTGTGTAGTGAAAACCGCACAATTCCTTCAGTAGGGTGGTGTCACTCCGAACTCTTCGTAAGTGTTCTTGCACATCATTTGGGAGGGCATGGGAGGCGAGGAGTTGTTCTCGACCCCGAACAAAGTGAGGGCATATCCATATTAAATGAAAAAGGTTAGAGTCAGTGTGTGATTCACAAAATGGACATTTTGAGGGAGAGTCCCTATGTGGATGAGTCCATTTACGGATGATATCCGGAGTATAGGCAGAAGTTCGCGTAGACCTTGTTAGCAAAGATTTCTCCTTGCCTATTCTGGGCAATTGAGAGTAGAAATGAATCCTGGTGGCGATGCATCAAACAGCCGTTTCCTACTCATCCCCCTTGTACTGTCGGTATTGCTGGGGCCAAATAGGAAGGGATGCATCCGGTTGTGGAGGAGCAGGCTCGTTATGTGGTGGGACCGAAGAGGTAGCCATGGGAGGGTCGAAGGATACACTCCCGGGCAGCAGTGTGCGCCATATGGTTACCTGTGGTCCCTAAGGTGTAAGGCGGGGTCCAGACCATGCGGATTTGAAACATTTTCGCAGGCATAACTCTTGAATAGTTCTAAGTATTGTAGTGGCCGTTGATTTAATGAAAAGGGATGGTTTACTTCCAAAGTGCAACATGTGAGTCGGTGATAATGCGGTATTTTCGAGACGGCAGATTAGAAACACAATTTTGTAGGTGTTGTAAAGCTCCGAGGATGCCGAAGAGTGTTTTATAGTGCCCCCAGCACTGGTCCGGCAGCAAATTATGCTGTATTCATTGCGGAATTAATCCGCTTAGACTAAAATTTTTATTCTCCCGCCAAATCTCGTGTTTTCGCGACTTAAGCAAGGAAGGATAAGTGCGCGTATTCACAAGAACTTCCACTGCGTCTTTCGGCTCTGCAGCCTTGCTTGCCGTCAAACCTGCCAGATGGCGCTACCATACTCATCTACAGGACGTTGCCCGCCGTTGCTTTTTTTTGAGAGTACTTGTACCTGCTTGTTTTTGTTCCTGTAGAAGTAATCGTTTAAACATGAGTTATCCTCGACAAACATCGCTTACGACAATCGGCCATCATCGTGTAAAACAACTCCAAAGGGGCGGACTGCAGTGCAGCTAAAACAAGCATTGTCCGCCCACTGCCAACAGCACTGCGCGTCGGTACTTATATGCTTGCGTGTATTTTCGTAACTTTCATTGTTTGCCGCACCATTCTTAGCGCTGTAAACTGACTATGCAATACATAATATAAAATACTCGTTCGGCAAGCTTAAAAGCCCTGCCTAATTTCCGTTTGCTTTTGCCGGCCTCAGGCAAATCGCACAGATGGGCGCATATGACATCATAGGTTCTGTTGCGGGAAAAGCGCTAGTGGGTCACATGATCAGTTCTTTTTTCCTAATTCTATAGCTTATTTGAGTGAAGTGTGCGTTAAAAGCGTTGTTAGTATGACTCTAACTAGGCAACCTTTCGAATGAACCGAACTTGGGTTTCGTCAGCATGGCCCCTTTAAGCTTGATTCTACGGACTTAATATGCACGTTGTATAGTTCTATTGATAATTTGTCTGTATTTGAACAATTCGCTTTACTTTTATTACAATTCTGCAAATCTGGAAAATGCTCTAACCCAAAAATGCTTCCTTGGTGTGCTTCCTTGGTCCCGCCCAGGGTTTCTTAGCTTGGGACCTCCTCTTGTATACGAACATTGAGTAATCGCACATTATTGCATGTTTCGAAATTAACTTTGAAACTTTAAAACTTTGAAACGCTCTTGTCGCTAGCCAATTTTTTTATAAATACCACAATCCAATTGAAACATCGTGATAATTCTTCGAAGGTCAAATGAGCTGACATTCTTTTTTTTTGTTTATGCAGCTACTCAAGTACTTACTGGGGTAAAGTGGTATCCCCTGGACATGCGCCTCCCTGTGAGGTAATGTTTTCTCTTATATCGTTGTGAGGGGAGTTAGGCAGCTAAGCACTTTTTTAAAATATAATTAAATCTGTCTTGGTCGGGCAAATGCATGGGTCCGCATGCACAAACTTGGATTTTTCTGAACATCGTATTTGCTACTTGTCTCGACGGGAATGCTGTTTTAAAGGAGCCATGAAGAGAAAATGCAAGTTGGTTTTATTCGAAAGATTTCGTGTTTTATAGTGCCCCTAGCGCTTGTCCGGATACAAACGGTGCTTTATTCACTGAGAAATTAAACAATTTAGGTTAAAATTTTGATTTTCCCGCTCAATCGTGCGTTTCGTGGTCCCAAGTGACATCACTGAAACCGACCGCTCTGCAGCCTAGAATACCTTTCATTCACGCATCCGCCGTACAGGGTAGAGACACGTATACGCTGGCGCCGCCATTTTTGGTTGCTCGCTCGCCGCCGAAGCAAGTCATTGTGTCAAACCGCGCTAAAATAATCGCCGCAGCGCGGTTACTGAAGAAGTTTGAATCATATTGTCTGTTTCGCGTTGCTAGGTCTCGTGGGAAACGAAAAGAATAACGCGTTGAGCCCGTTGGCCCAATTGCGGTCGGCACGGGAGCGTTCGAAGGTTGTCTCCACCCTGTACAGCGGTGTTGGTTGTTCCAGCGTTTCTTTACGTTCCGTAACCCAGATGGCGCCACCATACCGTGGCAAGCGTTTGGTTTGTTTTTGCCCGCATTTAAACCTGGCTTGTTTTTGTTCTGGGAGAAAATATTCGTTCCCTGAAACAGTGCTCGCTCGACAAATGGGGTTCAAGTAAGACACCGTTGCTTGCGTCAATCGGCCAGTGTCGTCTGAAACAACCCCAAGCCCCGTAGTGCTGTGCAGCAAAACCAAGCATGCTGTGCGCAGTACGAACAGCAGAACGCATCAATACTTCTATGTTTACATGTGCTTACGTAACTTCCATCTGTTTGTCCCATCATTCTTATTGCTTGTAAAGAATGTGCCCTAAATTTAAGCGCAAATCGCTCGTTCGTCTAGTTTGTAAGTTCTACCTAATTTTGCGTTCTGCTTCTGCCAGCCTCCGCCAATCGCAGAGCTAGCTCATGTGACGAAATAGGTTCTGTTGCGGGAAATGAGTTGGTGGTCGCATGACCATTCCCGTTTTTTCCTAATTATGTAGCTTATTTGAGCGAAGTTTACGTTAAAAAGTGGTGTCAGTATGATTCTAACGAGGACAATCTTTTGAATGAACCAAACTTGTGTTTTCTCTTCATGGCTCCTTAAATAGGCTGTTTATTGGCTGAAAAAGTATGTCAGGAAACAAACATCTCTGTTCCCCTTTTCAGCGTAAGGGTGTGGTTGAGAGTTCAGTCGGCTCGTGAATGCGCCAAGAATGCTGTCGCAGTTAAAATCAATCACTGCTCTTTAACAGTACTCCGGAATACTGCTGATAAGGCAGTCTTTCTTTCATACCTGGAAGCACTGCGAACGCTAGAAGTTACTGCCGGCCCAAAGTGCAACGACGTGATTTTCTCATCGCCCCAGATACGTTCTTCAATTTCTGTTTTGCTTTTCTTACCATTTTCATTAAACTCCCTCCTATTAGTTGCGGTGATTGCACAAACTGAAATGAGGGGGGGCGGAAGGGGGGGAAGAGAATTTATTACAACCCACATGTCAAGGCGCAGCGACTAGGGATAACAGCGCTGCGTTGTTTTACGTTATTTTATGGGCGTAGGGCTGTAATATTTGGCCGGGGTAATTTGTGTTCTCCACATCTAGGTACTAGATGCGCTTGTCGACTATGTTATAAAAGCATTTCACGTTTGGAAAAAAGTTGATAAACGTGTAGCAGAGTCTCTTTAGAGGGGTTCTGAATCGTACTCCGCCGAAAGTACGGAACCCCCTGGCTTCTGCACAGCACAGCGGTACTAATCGACACCGAGAAAGGCATTGAAAATGCAATTGGTTTTCAGGAAGTTAACCCGCATCAAAAGAGTGCATACCATGCGCCCTCTCCTAATTTCCCGGCAGTGGAACGTTGTGGAGCTATGAGTTTAAGTGGTGGCATGCATGGTGTGCCGTACGTCAGCGAAGTTCTGCTTGATTGGTTGTGATCTACTAAGGTACCTTGGTGCGTGCGATTCCAATCGCTAGAACGTCTCACTATGCTTTATGGTTCATGATATTGCGGCGACATCCGATGCGTGCGCAATGACGTTTTCTCGTGTGGTGGCTTCGGCAGATGCTTGGAGCTAAAGCTTCTTCGTTGCAGGGAGCATAGCAATCACATTTGGCTCGAAAAAACGTTTTTTTCTGGTAAGACCGACAGATAGCATCGCCTCCGGTTATCCTTTGTAAGCGTAAGCAGCAAACTGCACTAAACAGATGTACAGTCGTCAAAACTGTTAACAACAACAAAGAACGAAGTGCCAGCGTATGTACAGAGCGGCATCTTACGATAGCGCTCAAGCTAGCTATTCCAGGCTGTGCGCATGCGCTGAAGCACCCGAGTGCAGTAGGGCATCATCGTGAGAACCGATAACCAGGAGCCAAAGATGCGGCTGTGGCTATCGTGAGCTGCCACTCTGTCCGTAGGCAGGCACCAAGTGTTTTGTTGTTGTAAACAGTTTTGACGACTGTACGCGCGTTCTTGTCCGATACTGGGATACACATGCCCTGTATCCACGCTTACCGCAGATCACTTACTGGTGGTACCTCTACTAAAACTGTCTTCCCTAGATTACTCTTGCTGCATAAAAACGTCTGTGTGTACTCATCGACAACTACAATTGGAAAGCGGTCGATAATCCATGACCATGAGAGACCTCTGATCATGCTGTTGATGAAAGTGTTCTTTTTTAAGAAGAAGAAGAAGTCCTTATTTTCCAGCAGACGGTGTTACAATGCCGGCTGACGGGGCAGGAGCTAAAGGCATTGAGTGCGGGACGAAGGTTCCTGACCCTCTGGAGTTCACAACAGAGGAGTTCACAGCAGAGGACATGTTCAAATCAAATATGCGTGCTTAGCAATAAGATCCAGCAATACAGAGAGAAAAAATTAGGTAAATTAAGAAAAATAAAAAAAATTGTACATTTCCAATAATGAGAATCCCAAGTTATACAATATACATAAAATGTTTTTCTGCAATACCTGTTACCAGCAGATACAATAGAACACGACACATTTCTTGACTGATTGTTCGTTATGTCTGTAAAAAACCACGTCTACACACAATATAGATTAAATTCCTTAGAATGAGACATGCCTAGTGATTGTCATATCTCAATTTCTTTTCTATAAAGATCACCTTGGTTTCAGTCTTAAATACGGTTGCACTAGCATTAAATTTTAAATTATCCGCTAGGAAGTTCAAGAGATGTCGTACTTGATAAGTGGCCAATTGTTTGGCGTAATTTGCCCTTCGTTAGGTGTACCTCTTATTGGACGCCATTCACAGTAATGACTGTTTTCGGCGTTGCCATCTACGTATAACTTGGTTGTGTGTACCATCTGGACAAGTCTAAAGTAGTGCAGCTGGTCAGACCGAAGTATTGAGTGTTTTGGAAGCAAAGGTGAAGTTGGCAGGATCTTGGAATTTCCTTTAAAAATTTTTGCAAAAAAGTAATATCTTCTTTGCAGGACAACAAGCTTATTGTAATTATTTGTGAGAGTGTTCCCCACACCAAGATTCAGTACGTTAGTTTAGAATAGAATAGAGAATAATACATGTTTCTTTTTAGCCATACCGGTATTAAGTGTGATATTTTAAGTGCGATGCACTTATAAGCGACCCTGAATCCGGCCGTCCGCATTGCTTCTCCTCCTCTCCCCTAGCAACGGCGCGAGGAGCGGAGAGGAGCGTCTGTAGCAACGGCGCAGCGACGTCACACCCCACGTGACCCGCGCGCGCTCCGCCTCCCGCGTCCGTGGCTGCGCGCGCCCGCGCCGGCTCCCGCACCGATCCTCGCGCCGTGACGTCACACGTCCCAACGTGACCGCGCGCTGGCGCCTTTGCGTCTGCTCCCCCTCTCCTCGCGCCGTGACGTCACATGCTCTGCAGCTGGCGCGCCTCTCCCCCCGTTAGGTTTGTACTCACCCTCGGCGCGTGCCTCTCCCCTCGCCTGACAGCTCCCCCTCGCCGGTACTGCGCCTCTCAAGGCGATGGCAGAATTACTACGCCGTGTACTCTCGGCGCAAGGAAATGCATTCGCACTTCCTCACGATTCCCTTCGGGGAGGTGGGGGCAATTTTTTTTGATAAAGGCATCCAACTGTTCGTGCCAGAGCCGTAACTAAATGATTTTACGTGTACTAACCGTTTAAATGTTCCTGAAGCAAACAACCAGGAACTTTTGTTCATATACCCGTGCAATACCAGACCTTCGTATTTTAGATTTATATCGTTTAGGGCTTATTGATTGGGCAGAAAATTATATAGGTTGTTCTTAGCCGCATTTATTCGCAGCTTGTTTGTTGAAACCACTTTAAAGATTCACCAGATATTCGTTTACAATAATTCCAGAAATGTGTCAACTGTTTCATGAGAAAAAAACATTCGTGTCATCTACATACATAATAATATCAGAAGAACCCTTGGTATATTAACAATATCATTTATTTACACAAGAAGTAATAACGGGCCAAGTAGGCATCCTTGAGGGACACCTTGTTTCAATTTGATTTCGGCAGATGATATGTCATTGATGCCAACTATTTGATATCGATCATGCAAGTAGTTTTCCAAAATTTGTAATGCGATCCCACGAATCCCACAGCTGGATAATTTTTAACAGCAAATTAAAATGTATTGAATCAAGTTCCTTTTGAATATCTAAGAAAAGACCCAGTGTGTATTTTCTGTTTTCCATTTTTATGACTATCCTTTCCCTGATATATGCCAGAGCTTGCTCAGTTGACCTATGCTTTTGGAAGCCGTATTGGTTGGTTGCTATTATTTGATGCTTGTCGAAAAAAAGTGAGTCGCTCATGAATTATGCCTTCGAATATTTTAGAAAGAGTTGTAAGCACCGATATAGTACGATAGTTGGACGGGTTGTTACGCTCACCACGTATGAATGTAGCAGCGACTTTGGCCAGTTTTAACTGTCTGGGAAAAATGCCTGTGGTCAAGGTGAGGTTAATAATAAAGGATAAAACTTCGCATATCAATGGTGATATCAGTTTTAACTCTGCGGGCCCTATTTCATTATGCCAGATGCTACATTGGTTTTAAGCTTGCGGATGAAGTTTCCAATCTCAACTGCGTCTGTTGGTCGCATAAAGATAGACTGAGGCACACTGGGGCCATCTGTTAACGCGTTGTCTGCGCTAATGCTAGGCCTTTTGTACGAGCCCGCATTTATAAAGTGGGCGTTGAAAGCATCGGCTAATGTCTTTCCTACAGCCGCTTCATCGTTTACTGTTAATTCTTCGATACATCGACTACTTGTACTTCTGCCAGTCAGAGCGTTCACTACCACCCAGTTTTGCGTTGGTTATCGCAGATCCTTTCAGAGGTCTTTTGGTAATAATCTTTCTTTGCCTTTTTAGGTCCGACGTCAGCTTATTTCTGTAGTTTTTGTACTTTAAAATTGCTGCTTGTTCTCGCGAACGAACAAAGTCATAAAATAACTTGTTTTTAGAGTAATTCTCTTGTAAAGACTAGTGGTTATCCTTGGCTTTCGGCAACTTTCAATGGTCCGGTGGGAGAGCCTCTGTAAAGGGAAAGCTGCATTGTAGCTTGTACGCGAGAACCCGAGAAACATATCATATGCAGCATCAGGATCGGTTTGGTTATAAACGCAGCTCCAGTCATGCGCTTCTACTAATCTATAAAAGTGTTCCTGGGCCTCGGTATTCTTTTTGCATCCAAGGCGGGTTCGAGTTCAGACTTTACTTTGATTAGGTGCTGACGGAAGAACACAGAATACCGGAAGGTGGTCACTTAACTCATACGAAATTATCACACATGGAACGCTATCCGAGCTTATATTTGTTGTACAAATATGAAGGAGAGTGGCACTTAGATTGGAGAGCCTAGTAGGTAAAGTTATATGATTTGTAAACCCATAAGCTGATAGAACTGTCTGAAAATCTTGGCTGTACGGGTCAGCCGACTTCATATCGATATTTATGTCGCCAATAATCATCTAGGGAGCATTGCAGAGTGTGACCGATGCTAGCGTTTTGTCTAAAAACTGCAGAGGCTTGGTTTTATGTCTGTGCGGTGGTCTGTACACCGGACTGATTGTGATCTTTACAAAACGCATCCTCAAGATTTCAATGTCTTCATTGATAAGAGAAAACGTTTCTACTAATTCATAGTTTAGAGTATCTTTAAAATAAATCGCGAGCCCTCCAACTTTCTTTTGTTGTCCACAGAGAAGTTTGAAATGGTAGCCCGGAAAATAGGTGCAGTGACTTTATTCCTAATCCAGGTTTTATAGAAAGCTATTGTTGCGGAATAATGGAAGAAGAGGAAGGCAACCGCGTACTATCATCGCGATCAGGGACTAGAAGAGAGAAAGAAGCTAATAAAACTCGTTCCGGCTCAGCCATGGCCTCGCGTCTGCGTCCCGTTCCATAACATTTCTGGTGCCGGGAAACCCGGGAACGACGGACCAGCGGACTTCACGGCGCAGCGCCTTCAAGGTAGTGCGTGGCCTCAGGTGCGTCGGATCTTCTCATTTCGGAGGCCTCACCCTTGAACGGTGCCTGCCATGGCTGCGTGCTGGACACAGACCCCCACCTAGAACCCGGAGATGAACCCCACCCATCGGACAGTCCCGACCCTTGCTTCGCTGCGCTCTCTGGTTTAGATGACAGGCAGGTCGTGGACCAACTATCAGTTCGCGGGTCATCCTCCGGGTGGACATAACGGAACTAGCCGAACACCACTATTCGGGTCTTGGAATCGTCACCATCGAATATAAGTATGCTCATCGATTTGCACCGTATGGCAGAACAAAAACAAGACGAACTTCGAAAGCTGGACGGTCATATCCAGAGCCTTCTCGACTTTGACAGTTTTGTGGCAGACTTAGAAGAAGGCGAAGAGTATTCATACGCGATAAGTCGCACGAAGGTTTCGTTAAAGGAACGAATTTCTCAGGCAACGTTGAGGACGTCGTTCACCGCGACGAAGACTTTGTCGCCACCTCAACCGACGCAGGATCCTTTCAGAGGGGTCACCTCCCTGAAAAGGGTCGTGGCCATTGTAGCACTCCCATTCGCAACAAGGGCTGCTTCCGAAACCGCGAGTTCGTCGTGTTCAGCGGAAGAGAACACGGAGCAGCACAGCGCCCCTACATTTGCAACGTCGTCGGTGAACCAGGCCGCGGGATGTAGCAGCAAGACCAAGTTCGACCAAGCAGCCGGCGCCGTGGCATTTCGCCGAAGCGATGACGATACCATCTCAGACTCGGGTGCGCCCGCGGCCAAACCCAAGAAGCCAACCCGTATGGGCAACACTCACATAAAGACAACATATGAACAACTAGAAGTGATCCCGCGTGCAAGGCGGCAAGGCATTCATTCATGCATCGCAGTTACAAAACGAGTGGCTCGGCAGTGAGTATCTGAAGAAGAGAATTCAAGCACGTGAAGGGAAAGCGTCGGTTCGACTACAAGCAAGAACTCCAGTTCCATGACAACGGCTCCGACGCGAGTGGAAAATACTCAGCCCGTAGCCAGAATGAAACTTCGAAAGCAAACAGGAAGAGAAAGGCAACTACTGACCAGAAGATTCAGGCTCGATTTCGAATACGATTTATCCACGCTCACTCGTGGAGCAACTTCACTGCCTCATTCAAAAGACAGTTTCATTCAAGAAAAACTTCGGGCCCCGTCTTAGCCAAGAAAGTGTCACGAAGAAGGCATCGTGCCTCAAAGCATCGATGGAGGATGAAGCAGAAGCGCATCAAACCACCTCCAGACTCCGCAGGAATGACATTGGACTAATCTACGACAAGCCTAGACTAATCTGCTTTGCACTTCCCCACCAATAGCGCCACCGTCGGGGGTGGGAGTATGTTGCGGAATAATGGAAGAAGAGGAAGGCAACCGCGTACTGTCATCGCGATCAGGGGCTAGAAGAGAAAGAAGCTAATAAAACTCGGTCCGGCTCAGCCATGGCCTCGCGTCTGCGTCCCGTTCCATAACAGCTATTACATCAAAATCTATTGATACTGACTGCAAAACATGGTGATCTTGTCACCTTTTTTTCTTATAATTCTACGGTGTGGATGTAGTATGCAGAACGACTTCTTAGCAGATGATATTTTAGACTCGAATTCCGAAATAGTGTAATACTTGCAGGAGTCATTCAAATCCATCAGAGCGAAATCTATTCGGAATTGTCATTTCATGCGACATATTTAGTTGCGGATTTGGGCCAGGTTCCCTTCATGAGCTATGCGAATCACAGGCTCGTCTTCGTGCTTTCGCACGAGTACCCTTGCATTAGTTGTCCTTGCAAATTTCCACCCGAATTCTTTCTTTCTGCACGCACGCGCACACGATGTGTGCGTGCGCGTGCTTTTATTGTATATGCGGGCGTGCGTGTGTATGTGTCTGTGCGCATGTGTGTGTGCGCGCGCCTGCATGTGTGCGTGCGTCCGTGCGTGTGCGCCTGCATGCGTACGTGTGTGCGTGCTTCCGTGCCTGCGTGCGTGTGTACGTGCGTGTGTACGTGCGTGTGGGCGTGCGTGCCTTTTCTGAACCCTTCTTCATGAGTTTCCAGCGTTTTTTTTTTTTTTTTGCTATTAGCGCATCTTCGTCCTTCTACCGCATCTGCATGGTCATTATCTGCACATCAATGTTTAGGTGCACGGGGCTTCGTTATCATCGTCGTAGTTCGGAGGCTGTTCTCGGGTTCTGGCCGCTGCTCTCTGAATAAAGGACCTTCTTTCAACAGTGAAAAGGCTTTCAACAAAGCCTGTTCACTGCGTCCCTCAAAGCTCATAGATATACCATACTCAGCACATTTATGTATCGGAATATCATGTCATTGAACTAGTTTCTAGATTGCTAGATTAGTTGTCCATGTAAATTTTCACCCTAGTTTCTTTTTTCGAATGGCAGCCGAGAGCAAAGCTTGGTTTTTTTGGGTCAGATGTTCGTTCACAAAGAGCGCGTTTTTTGTCCGCATCCAAGGAAAGAGCAGTCCACTATCTTTTTTCTGCACTTTGCCAGCACGTCATCGCGCTTTTTCCGTCGAACAAAACGCACATTTACGTTTATCACGCCCCGCTTTGGGGTCCTAACCCAGTGACATATATCGATGTCAGTAGCGTCTATGCTCTCGTCCACTGCTGCTTCTATTTTTTGCACGACGGTCCAGGGGTCACTTTCCGCGGGCGCGCCCTCTATCTCGACATTGTTCAGGCGCTGATATTATTCCAGTTCATCACATCTTTCGAATAGCCTTTCGCTCAGCTCTATGTTCTGCCTGAGCAGCTCTTGCATTTCCAGCCTCCGGTTCTTTAAAACTGTGGCAGTGTCCTTGACGTCACTGGAAATATCACTGCAAAAAGATATACCGTCTCTACGTTTACGCATCTCAGCCCGAAAATCCTTCTTCAAATCCTCGAACATCTTCAGCCGGTCACGAAAGTTCTGTTACATCCGTCACCTCCTTTTCAGAATCCTGTCCGGCATCCTTGCCAGTATCCTTATTAGCATCCTTTCCAGCACCCTTGCCACTTTTTTTCCCATCACCAAAAGAACAATCTAACCTTTGTTGGGCAGCAGTGCACAAAAAACAGCCAAATAAAATTAGTTACACTGGTTCTGACCTGCAAAAGCAGAGTCAATGGTTTACGATGTGGCCGGTTTGTGCACCACTGCCGAATTGCGTAGAGCCGACGATATGGCGGAAAAAAACTTAAACGATGACCGCTAAATGCCGCTACCACGGCCAAGTGAAATGATGTGGCGGTGCAAGCTGTTTTAGTAGACCCCAGCGATGCGCAGGCGCCGTAGTAGCAGGTTTCCAACTTCCAATCGCGCTTTCCTGGTCGCAGCCCGATGAGCTCGTTGACCGTGCCGGCACGTGCGACGATCGAGTCTGGTCAGCAGTGCGGGTGGCGGCTTCACCGCGTTGAATCAGTCCCCAGGCGTTGATTTCTTCCACACGACGACTGTGTTCCGCAACAATACGCAGTCAAGCCAGCATTGGTTCTGGAATCCGGGAAGCGTTGCACAGGCCTGTCGTAACACGGGAGTGTCGAGCTGTTAGACACACAAACACACCCTGATGAGTGCGGCCTGCACTTGTAGCCACCTCGTGGAGTTGACTGGCTCAGGAAAAAAACTCCGCTTCTGGCCGGGAAACTTCTTCACCGCAGACACCAGGATTGCGGGTAGCCACGCAGGAAGCGTAAAAACACAAGCTCCACCAGACCTAGTGAAAGCGCAAACCCCTGCTGGCCACACTGGTCTTCCAGACGGCTGCGCTCAAGGGCAGAAAAAAAATCAAGGAAAAAAAAGTTATCGGTTTATTTTCGTTGTTTTGGTGAAATTCCTGGTCGATTTCGATGCGGTTTTTGCTTCTTTCAGTTCTTCTTAAGTTCCGATGCGTAGTTTGAAAGCGCAATTTTCGATGGAAACCAGTTTGGTACCGTAATCGCTTCAAATTAGGTTGTAAGGCTTGGTGGCCGCCTTACTTCTTTATGTAGCTGGGTTGATGTACTCCCGGGCTCCTTGGCAAAACTAGTTTTTCAGGCATCCTGGTTGCTTCATGTGCCTTGGGTAAGCTCATATTCTCATGTGCTACGGGTGTGCTCATGTTCGCGCTGTCTTCGTAGTATCAACCGGAGCTTTCTACGAGGCGGAAGAACCCAAACGGTAGCCATTCTTATAGGCCTCCTGCGCTGGAGTTTTGGCGACATGCAGAGCCCCTAGTGGCCGACGCCTCTGGGTAGTAGAAAAGCAGACGACCCTCGCCGCCCTCCATGCGTTTTTCAATTACTACGCAGTGTGAAACTTGGTAGCACTTAGTTTAATCGCCTTGTGGCGCGTTTAAATGACTGCATACTGTACGAAATAGCCCTTAAAGTAGTTGTAGGGCTAAACAAATTAATATCCGCTCAAACAAGCCGAATTATCGGCTTTCTTTTCAGCGAGCTGTCGCGGCCGTCGCGCCGTGGGACAGTATCACCAGGTCGGGTGGTTTAACTGTTTGACGACAGTTAGTTTTTTTTTCTTGCGTGCGGTCGACAAAGGAAAGTTCACGAGTAGCATAAACACGGAACGCTGCTTATCCTATATCCTGAAGCAAAAGGTTGCTTCAGCGGGAGCATGCAAGCGAACCCAAGAATTGCGCAGCCGACTCAGCTGACACTGCTGGCCTGGCACCGCCATGAAAACGAGTGGAAATTCTGTTTTTGTTTTCGCA
>CM023451.1:188990416-189043022 GCA_013339765.2 Haemaphysalis longicornis
TTGAATAGCTGTAGGTCAGAAGTAGTCGTCTCCTAGTTCGTGGTTCGTCGGGGCGTCACCTCACGAATGGTTCGCGTTGATTTTCGATGGGTACACATCGCCGTTGTCGTGGTCTTGCTAATGAGACTTCACGTATGCGTCGCGCCGTTTGATTGTCATCGTGTTGCAGGTTGACATCATAGTTAGTTCTGGGCGTCAAGTTGTGGTCGTGTCGTAAGTCTTGGCATTCGGTGCGTCATCACGTCGTTGGAGAGCTTTCGATTTTTCGCCGTACTGCAACTTCACCTCCACAAGTTGCTGCTGGGTGTTTTCAGGAGAGATGGGACATGGTTTTCCGGTCGATGCCTCTAATTTTGACAAAAATGTTATATATAGCTCCCTGGGCCGACGCGAAAAATCTATATTTCCTTTGTGAAGAAAACATTTTATTTAATAAAAAAACTCCCGAAGTCGGCCTGGGATACTGGTGCGTTGAGTGGCTCACCCAAGATTTCAAATCAAATCGAGTCTTTATTTCGCTTCAGAGAAAGACAGGGACGTAACCGCGGTCAATGATGGCTCAGGTACAGCACTCGCCTAGAATGCGGGATGTACCAGGTTCCGATCCGCGCACTGACGGGCACCAACCCGGTTCTTTAATAAATAAAGGTGTCTCTGGTCGAGCGCGAGCCCTTGAAAGGCGAATTGACGTCTGGAAAGCCGCCTTTACCCTTGCGAGGGACCCCTGACCCTTGCCCAAGTAGTGGGTCTCCCAGCCGTCCTGCTGCGTAGCCGCATTGCTTGGGGGGAAAGAGTCTGGCGCCATGTCCTGCCACAGGCGGTTTCCGAGTTGAGCGTCCACCGTGGCTGTGGAAGTCACCATGTGCATTTATGTGCCTTGGTGGCGCTGGCACCTACCGGTGAAATAGGTACAAGTGACTCCACCCGCCTGGCGCTCGGCCCTTGTGTGGACTACATGCAACGTTTGAGAAGTTCATGCGGCTTGTACGGGAAATCGTCCCTACGGAACGGGACGGCTGAAAAAATGCAGGATGTTTTTTCGAAACTTCTAACACTGTAATATCAAAACTGCTGCCGCTATTTTCCTAGATATTTTTATGTAAAAGCATTGCATACTCCCAAATGATTTAATGCATTCGTGTTTAGTGAGCACAGCGAATTTTCAATTCAAAATTCCAGAGATAGAAAAATTCTTAAAAATCGCCCAAATATGGGGCCAAATCACAAAGACGCCAAACAACAAAGACAAACTCTCACAGTTGGCCACCCATTGTGATGCGGGTGGATGCACGGGAAAGTTTGGCGCTACCAGATTCTTGTACAAACAACCAGGGAGATGCACGAAGCCTATGTAATCAAAAACCTAGGCGACGAATATGTCCGCAAGCCGTTGCTAGGAATATCGCTGCGAGAAGTAGCATATCTAGCAGATAACATGTGATGCAATCCATAGCATCATTGTGTAACATGCGCCGGAGTGTGTACATATGTTCTTTCTTTTCAAAATAAACTTCAGTTGTGAGTGGCGCCCTGTTTGTGTTTTCCTCAGTCCTTTGTCCGCGTCTTTTGGCGCCTAGTGAAGATGAATCTGCAATTCCTCTTCTTGGCTGAATGGTAAGCTGATTCCCCCCCCCCCCCTCACCCCCGCATGACTGGAAGCTTGGGAAATTAACCCCATTCTGAAGCCTACCCGGCCCGCCACTTGCTACTACTCTTTCCCGCCTGTAGTTTTGTTGAACAGGGAAAATTGTCAGAGAAGACGGTAGACAAAAGAATGTCCTGGTTTCTCGAAAGCAGACGGATTTACCTGCAAGAGGTGAATGGCTTCCGTATACTCAGCTCGTTCATTGACAATTAAATTACCCTTATGTCGTCAATTGAGGAGGAACTGGATTCTGGCCACATCCCAATCATAGTTTCCTTACACATAAAAGCTGCCTACGGCTCTGCCACATACACACCAGTTTTACTGCTGTTCGAGTACATGGCTTTCGAGGAAAATGTTCTGCGTGGACCCAGGATTACATTCCTTGACGTCAGATTTCCATGCGTGCTCAGGACGCTGACACATCACGTTTCCCCTAGAAAAAGGCGTTTCACAAGGAGCCGTATTAAGTCAATTGCTCTGTAATTTGGCTCTTATACACCGGAAGCGGTGTTTTCCGCGAGGAGTCAACGTCGCGATTTACGCAGACGATATTTGCGTCTGTTATGCATCACCTTCTCGACGCACTACTCAGCAACGTCTTAGGAAGGCCCTTTTCTTTATTTCAGCATTGTTTGCTGCTCGTGGACATTGCCTATCACACGACAAAAGCGTACAAATGGCGTTCACAATGAAGCTCATGAATCGGTTCCCCGATTCTGCTGGGTGGTTGTGCGGTCCCGTACGCCCGGACTCACAGGTACCTTGGCGTGGTCATACATCGAAATCCCTACTGGTTGCCTGAGATAAAAAGGCTATGTGCCCTCATATCTGCGACGTCTCCGGTTCTCGTTAACATTGATGATTCACGATGGGGCAGTAATTGCGGCTCAATGCTACAGCTTCACAAAGCTTACGTCGACGGCTTCATACGCTATAACTTTGCCGTACTGCATAGTGCGTCGTCTAGTAACAAGATGAAGCTAGAAGCGGCGCGGCAGAACAGCCCCCGCATTCATCTTAGTCAACCCAGAGGTTACTCGGGTGCCGGCACCATCGCTGAAGCTCGATGCTTGCCTCCGGACGTACTGACGCTAGCTACAGGAGTGGCTATGTGTCGAATACAGGCGCCTCCTTCGACCTAAGCCCTACTGTCTGAGCAGGATCACCGCGGCCCGCAGTTCTGGGCTTGGAGGTGCTATCAGCACTTCGGCCCATTCCAAAACAACTCAACCAGCGCGAGCAATGTCATTTCAGTTTGCGCCCTGGACCCTTTCATCTACTCGTATAGGTTTAATCATTTCTGGCATAACAACTATAAAGATAGCGCCCCAACTTGAACTGCTCCAAGTAACGCTGAACTGCATGCACAGAACGCATTCCACCACGGCTCATATTTTCGCCAACGATTCTTCGATGCCTCAGTGGTTGTCCTCTGGGTTCAATGTCCCATCCACGAGAAAACTGTAGCCCTACCATTTAGGAAGACCAACTTCGTCGACATCAGCTGAGCTACATGCACTCAGAGGCAATACGCTACATTCTCCGTCAATAACCTAATTAATACACCATATTCCCCAGTGCAAATTTAAAGCACGACAAATTTAGACAAAAGACGATGACACAAGGACAAGCGCTACTTTCAACTGGAAATTTTATTTACGAAAAACATATATATACGAAAAGGTGAAAAAATACAAAAAACCCAGTGCATGTGCACATCGTCCTAAACTAGAGTATGTGCGCACTGTACAGGCGCGCACACGCTCCTCATGCCATGGGCGTACCCAGGAAGGCCAGTTCTTTTGCTGATAACGATACCGAGGTCGTGCTCACACAATCTTTGCCACCACGATGTAGCTTAGCCGCCTCCACAATCTCCCGTGTGCGCTGATCGGGATCGCGAAAGACAACTGTACATTCATCAAATCAAGGCGAACACTTGCAGTTCTGGCAATGACTGGCGAGGTTCCCGTCCGTGCCTTTTTCCGCTCGATTGGCATGCTCACGGAGGCGTTGATTAAGGCACCGTCCTTTTTGTCCAATGTAGGCCCTATGGCTAGACAATGGGAGCTTATACACCACTCCCGCAGTGCAATCAGCGTACTGATTTTGGTGCTTATATATAAGCTCTGCACTGGTTTTTTTGTGTTTTTTCACCTTTTCGTATATATAGGTTGTTTCGAAATAAAATTTCCACTTGAAAGTAGCGCTTGTCCTTGTGTCATCGTCTTTTGTCTAAATTTGTTGCGCTTTAAATTTGCACTATGGAGTACCAACTAGCTCGATCCCTCACGTTGTTAAGTCATATTCCCCATATTCACCATATGTACCAATAGAATCTTTCCAAACCTGCCCTTCAGTGCCGGCTTAGCCGCGGCAAGGGGCCTACATATGAACTTGGCGCACAAGAAAGACACACTTTACCTCGACCACCTTGCAGTAGGTGCTGGGCATAATATTGTGTTTCACTGGGTGCTTCGCCAATGTATGATAACACGAAACAAGTAAGCTGACGACGCTGCCTCGGCAGACCACACCTGCCCATTTTTAAGAGATATTTCTTATCAAACACGACCCTTGGCCACACGCTGTGCTCCATACAGAAGAGAAACAGGAACTGGATACATCCTATACTCACCACCACACCTTTCTCTACGCACTTCAGCCTCAGCTGTTAACGTCCTCACCAGATCCCCCATCACCTAGAAACATTATTTCATCGGCTCCGACCTGATGCAGCGCGCACCAACAGTTACCGTTTCCACATTAGACTGTCTTCAGATGCGAGGTGCAACAACTGTGCGGTCGAAGACAGAATCGATCAAGCTTTGCTCATCTGACCTGCTTACAAGGACTTCAGGTCAATCTTGCTCGGCAACATTGCACGTATAGGTTATGTCCACGGACCAGGACCAGTGACTTTAAAAACCATTTTAGGCCTCTGGCCTCCTTGTTCTCAGCAGCGCCTAGTGCTAACGTTCTCATACCTCAGCGACATCGGTTTAATTTTTAAAAAAAGTGAGATATTTTTAGTCTAAGAGTTATGCTGTTGCCTTTTTATACCTAATTTCGTTAATTCCTCTTTCACTTTGTGTCTCTTTTCTGCCCTCCTCTCATTTGGGTCTTTCTTCTTTTTGCCTTTCCCTAACAGAGTAGCATGAAGACAATTTTGTGCGCCGGCTAAACACTCTGTTTTTTTTATAAAGAGCTTCTCTCTGCCTCTCTCTCTCTCTGTCTCTCTCTCTAACAACACCGTCACTTTGTTCTCGATGCGATCCACGCATACACCACCGGCTTCACATTTGAAGTGAAGCCAGCTGGTTCCCTTTGAAAAGAAAATCTCAACAGAACAAGTAATGAAGTAGGTGGTGGTTTACCACTGACTTGATTACTTCTGTACTAGCTTGCAAGACTAGTTGCTATTTCACACTGGCAGGAAATCTCGGCTACGCTAACATGGGCCTTAATGCCTGCGCAAACGGGCTGATGCTAGCGCCTTTCCCGGTTCCGCCTATGTCGTGGCAAACTTTACCACGCGCCAATTCAGCACGGTCAGCACGGCGCTTTGTACTACCCTTACTTACACGTACAGTGCATTTAACAAACCTGTACTCATCCTTTGGTTCCTATCTCTGTCGTGAGATGTCGTGCCTAATGTTAAGGTCGTGCAATTGACAGGTGCAAAGAAACATCTACACTTCCGTGCCATCGGATTCTTCACCGCATCCATCGCTGCCCTGGCGACCATTTATGCACAACATTTATGTTCTTCCCACCCACTCATCTCGCATTACTATTGGGAATGTACCCTATGCTCTTTCGCCCTATTGCTTCCCTAGATCCCATCTTGAAGGCTCTGGTTGCCCCCCTCACGACAGTGAACGCCCTGGATGCCCACGAAGCGCAATACGAACCATGCCCCGAATCCGTGTAAATATGAACACAATGCATACCCGGTAGACTGAACACCACAGCTAGGGCCCGGAGCTTAATTTTCTGACAATATATTTGTTCTCTCTCTCTCTCTCTCTCTTCTCTCTCTCTCTATCTCTCTCTGTCTTTGTCATTAAATACCCTAACAAATAGAAAAAGTTCGCAAGGGCATTATTCGCCGCTCATTAGTGCATTTGTTTTCCATTGTCAGGTCTTGCATACGTCGGAGGTGCGTGCGGCCCACTGAAGGTTGGATACGGTGAGGATGCCGTCGGGACATTCAAGGGGGTGCGGATCTTGGCCCATGAAATTGGACATTTGTAAGACCCCTTCGGTGAACTTTTTCTTCATCCTACAAAACAACAACCTTAAAGCTGTAAATACACAAACTGTCGGAGTTATCAACGCATAAATGCGGCATAGTTGGTTAGAACTGTGAAACATGATTAGGTAGCGTGATATAGAGGGACCAAATATAGAAGAGCCCTCAAAGGACTACTGCGAGTCCTGTGTGGTCTCCTATTTTTGTCCCGCCAATACCGCGCTACTTAAGCATGTTTCACGTATCGGATTTGAGCAGTCGATCACGTGCGGTGTCCCTGAGAAATGTAGTCATTCCTCCGCGCGTAAAATACTACCTGAAGGTTAACGCTGCGTTGATGGATTAAAAACAAAGATTCCATGGTTGTGTTGAACTCGATTCAATGTGGGGCGAAAGTGCTCAAAATTTGGAGATGCCACTTCCCTAGTGTTAGACGCAGCGGCCGCAGCGGCAAAATACTTGTACATGTGAAACGTTTCCGCGTGACAGTTTCAGTTCGTAATGGAAGAAAGAACTGGAAACAACGCCCTGAAGCTATGCAAAAGTTGTTGTTATTGGCGGTGTCCCGTTGAAGACTGTGCGGACGTCGCATGGGTCATACCACCAGGGGCATGAGCGCAACAGCTATTGAGGTCTTGACGTTACTTCCCATACCAGTTAAATGTTAATTGAGAAACGATTATGCGGACGCCCGTATGAACAACCGAGGAAACCACGTAAAGGTTAAAATTTTCAAGTTTCACAGCCAAAGAAGATAACAGATATCAGAGGTGCCCAGATGCCCAATGTAGTGCATCCAGATGCTCGTTGAGACCTCTGCCACTGAAAAGTAAATAAGAAATACCATTTCGAAAACTGGTCAAGCACTACATATGTTTCCTTAGGAGCCTCCCATTGAAAATTCAAATGACAAAATAGCTTAAACACAGTATACTATTATTATGTTCCTTGCGTGTACGTTTTTTAGTATGCGTATGGACACTGACGTTTCTGCTGTATTTTTTTCTTCATTTTTTCTTGCACACGATTAGCAGAATTTTCTGATGTTATTATTCTTCGTTCAATCTGCTCAGGTACCACACCCCTCATTGATGTCCGTGGGGCCACAGGGGTACCTTGAAAAAATAATCTTAGAATACCAAATACCTGGAACTACTTCTACAAAAAAGTTCTTGTAGCAGTTAAAAAATTATAAATTAAATAATGAAATGGCACATTCCTGAAAAAACCCCTATTACAAATAAAAACATGGCCAAATACCGCTTTCCTCAAAATTTTGTATACCAGTCTCTTTGAACCAGGCAATAAAACTAAACATCTTTGGAGGAATTTTGTTTGCACGTAAATTGCAGGCAGTAGTGGTCCCAGAAATTGGTTTTGGAGGGGCGAATTTTTTTGAGAGGGGAGGGGGAGGTGAAAGGGGCGAATAAAGAGCCGCTCCCCTCCTTGCAGCAGTTTATCGTAGGAGGTGAAAATCATGCCGGCGTGCGTGCGTATGCAAAGTAACCCGCTTACGCACAATCACTTAGCGGCACAGTGGTTTTTGGCCCCCTTAGGCGGTACAACGGCTGAATCGAGCCCGCATTTCTGACGGTCGCAACACGCTTGCGACCTCAGCACAAGTGGGATTCTTAAAACAAGAAAAAGTAAAAAGCTGAGGACCTCTTTGCATTGAGGAGGGCGGGGGGGGGGGGGGGCAGTTTAACTTAGGTGTCGCAGAAGTTGTCATGCTACGATGACTTACTTGCTTGTCTCTATTATTCTGATTTTTCCCCTCTACAAACAACTCACATGCTACAGTCGCCTTGAGGTTGGTCGACATGTTTACACGTTCCAAAAAAAAAGCTATTGTATAGCGGTTTTCTCTAACAGTATTTTAAAGTTCTTACTCTCACTCCTGTGACACCTAAGGCTGATTCGGCTGGAGAGCACTTTTCTGTGGCCAGCAAGTTCTATGGTAGTCCTAAGTGGCAAAGGTTCAGCAAAACCCGCAAAACCCTTTCTGATGTAAGGATGATCCTCTGCCAGGTGAGTGCAAGGGTAGAGCTTGCTGCCTTTTCCCGCTCTGCTTCCTCCCGGCCCCTCCCTTCCGTGCACGACCCTAATGCACGAGCTTTAGACAATCACGACAACTTCCCCAGTTACGGCGTCCCCTCCGCCAGATCGACTGCAAGATTCTTTTCAGACGTTGGAAGTGCAGTCCAAAGCACCCGAGATAAAAAATAGGGTTTTGAAGAACTTAGAATACTGTTGGCCAGTAAAGAGCGGCCGAAGGTTACGCGCCTCTCTTCGTCTAAACCTCAAACGTGCAGCTTAAACAATAAATGCCTTAGGAGTAGCAAATGACGTTCATAACATGATTAGGCTCTACTTAAGGAGTACTGAAGAAATATCAAAGCTGAGATACTATTCAAAAATTGCCGCTTAGTTGAAATGTATCTGCCTCGCGTTCAAATGCCATCAAAAGACAATAGTCTTTATCGCCTTTGGCGAAGTAAATGCCTACCTTGCTTTCCCGCTCACCGCTTACATTTGTTCCTCTTGCAATGATTCACTTTTGCTCGTGTTTAGGTAAAACAAAGGTTGCTAAATAATTTTAAATTTCCCGCGCCCACTACCTTCAAACCGGGTGTCTCGGGAGCGCTGCCGTAGCACGCGCGTGAATCGAGGCGCCCTATCAACGTTTCTAAAACCGCGTTTCTCTACTCACGTGCGTTAACAGAATGATTACGCTAGTGGAACCTGCGTACTGTTTCCGGTTGATTTAAAGGCCAAGCTATAGTGGCGGCGGGTGAGGCGTGGGACTGAGTGAATTCTTTTCAATATGAAGCACTTAATTCGCCAAAAGTCAAGCATGTTTGATTTTTTTCATAAAGGAACACCAAATATATTCGTATTGATTTGGTGTCTCATCTTTGCGTAAATCTTGTTTCGTTAACAATGTTGACAAGTATAATTACACCGGACATAACGGGATAGCTTGACTATATCCATTGCGCAGGCATTGTTTTCTTTGGCCGGGTTGCTGAATGAGTCACAGACAGACAGACATCCATAACAGAAAGACCAAAATTTCTGGGTTTAAGTACCCCAAGAAAGCTACCGTCTTTAAACTTTCCTTTGAGATGCGATTTGAATACAAAGCAACCTTGCATAACATATTTTTAATCACATTGCTCTTCTTGCATTCAGAAAACTTAGAATAAATACCCTTTTGACACTGGCATAATCAAAGCGCGTGGGCTGACTCGCCATGCAGTTGCCTCAAACTGCCGACATCAGGGCTGCAGTGACTTCACCAACACACCGGCTGCTGATGGCGCACGCTGCACTGCCTTGTGTATCATGCCACAGTTTTGGGACTGATATCGTGTGGCGCAGGCGCGTGCTACCACGGCCAGCCTGGCCGTGTTGGCTCACTATAGCCGACACGTCTATGATACAATGAAAACAGTGACATTAACAGCGCCATTCTCTCATGGCTGCCGCCTTGGTGTTAGTTTTGTCGAAGCCGAAACTGGCACGAATAAACAAGGCTCAAAATAATTACTTATTTACACTGCGGTCGACCATCTTATGTTCCATTCTGTGATTCCTGGTCTGGTAGGCAGCCAAAGCAATGGAAAAAATGTAACACAAAAATTTCGTACCAGTACTTTTTAAAATATTTAAATAGACACATGAGCTGCTAATGGTCCTTTCTGCCAGTTGTTGCCCCCATCTGTCTACCATTCCTCAGTTGAGCATGAAAGATTGGTACAATAAAGTGTCACGTTTAGACTTGACAAGTTTGCAAGCTTAGTGATTCACATTGAACTTTTTGTGATCTTGTGATTTTGTGTGAGCTTTTTGTGATTGAACTTTGTGTGAACATGTTGTGAACTTTTTGAAATCTTTGACAAGGATTTAACCTATAACCACTCCTCACTGGCTTGGGTCATGTACAATGCCTAAGCTTCAAGCACATACTGTACTTGGTAGTTTCATTTACTTATCTGTAGTCCACCGGAAATGCACTGCAGGGAAGCCAACTTTTCTGATGATGTCAGTCATGGACGAAGTGAAAAAACAGTAAAACGCTTTCCATGATCTGACCTGAACATTGGTCCCTCATGTTATGAAGCTGACGTCTATCCCATTGCGCCATTCCAGCACAGCCGAAGCAATTTGGGTGTGCATGGACGTGGAAAATTACACAGAAAATGCACACCTTCATCTAACGACAATGGTTGTAAACTACGGAAGGTCATGGATTGCCTGCATCAGTAAAGCTTCAGAGAGCACAACTGCACTGCAGCAGACCGTCCCGTTAAGAAACAGGGGCACAGTACTGGGTTTTTTTTTTGTGGTTGGACTGACGAGTCCACTGTTTTTGTCGTTTCAACAGATTGGCAGTTGATTTCTTTATTAAGTCTTCCCGTCAGTAAATAGGTCACAGCTACATATTTGGTTGTCTACTGCCAGGGTTGTCTGCGAGCAGACGCAGTGTGTATGCTGCTAATTTCGAGTGTACCACAAAACGACCCACTTCTGGAGGCGTTCACCTGCTTTCCATGGGTACCCAGAAAAGATGTAGACCAAGGCTTGCCCTCCAGGCCCTGCACCAACAATGTAGGCGCCAAGCACTTCTTTTTTTCCACTGGAATCCCTGCTATGCAGACGCTGCAGGAACAGGATTACATGCTGTGTCAGCACAACTGAAAGTTAGGTAGGCTAATATACACCTTTGAAAAATAAAATGGGTAAAAGATGGCAGCGTGGAATAAGACCACACAGGACAACCCACTACAAGAAAAAGAACACACAGCACATCGTCCTGTGTGTTGTTTTCTGCAAAAGCAAAAGTGGGCAATCTCTGCCGCATTGTTAATAACAAGGATCATCCAAGGAAAGGGAGGAACGAGTGCAGTGTTAACCATGCGCAGCCTTTAGTTCGGTGTACGATTGGCATGGTTTACAGAATTCCGTTTCCAAGTAAGTCCGTGTATGTGGGCCAGACAGGACGCTGTCTAAACGTCCGTCTCGGAGAGCATGTTTACGATAACGAATTCAACGGCCACACATCTTCCTGCGCATTATAAAAAGTGTGGGTGTTACCCTTTGTTAACGAGACTGTGGTGTGTCCCTCCTGCCTGTGCACGTTATTTGCGCGCCTTTAAATTTTCAATGGCTTTATGCCTTGCCACATACTATTTGTCCTATACGCAGCTTCGTCCATTCACCTTCCATTTACACTTTACTGACAGCTGCTCCTGGTGCCTCCTCATAAAGGGTACAAAATGCCGCGTAACCATCACAACCACTCGGACGCTCTGATTCTGCCGCCGTCATTTGGTCTATCGTTTCTCTCTCTCTCTCTCTCTTCCGTCTTTTTGGGATCATGGTATTCACGCTTTTTTTTTCCTTCGGCCGCGATATTCTTACGTTCTATGTACAGAAGCGACGTTTCCCGTTCATCTCCCACAACGCAACCTAACTGACCGAAGAGCTAGAACACTGATGCGTGCACACGACATAATCGCGAGGCTATCAAACACATGCATACTTAGGTTCGAGGCACTGCACCTCACACAACCAAGACTGCGCTTCTGGGAGTACACGTCACCGGTTCGATCAAACTTGAGCAATGTTATGGGCTTCTACACAAAAGGAACAACAACAAAACGCTTGAAACTGCGGACGGAGAGTGTGGGTACATAGCATAGTAATTTGAATTGCGTGTGTGCTGCATACTTGGACGAGAAACAGGGATTCATACTTATCACAGCGTGAAGGACGGGACAGACAGAAGACTAACCACTGGACAGCGCTGTCCAGTGGTTAGTCTTCTGTCTGTCCCGTCCTTCGCGCTGTGATTAACTATGAACACGTACCAACTTGCCCAACTTGCAACTGAGAAACAGGGAGTGGGAAAAGACAAACCACACAACACGAAGCAGGTGTTGGCTTGCGCGCCAACGTCTGGTTTGTCTTTTTCCACTGTCTCTGTTTCTCTTCAAAGTATGCAGCACAAGCTAAGTTTGAATTCAAGATTGTATATAAATTGTTAACGTCACAATACTATTGGGAACGAGAATGACAGCTAGGAGGCCCAGGCGGCCACGCAAACAAGAATTCGCGCAGCTTTAGGTACACAGTACAGTGGTATAAACACACAAACTAAAACCAACATAAATTAACGACGTTACTCACCTTGCTGGGAAAATGAGCGCATCGATGCACTCTTGTCCGCTCTTCCGTGTCTGTGACAGCAAACGCCGGAGGCCGGCATGGCTGATCTACGCTGAGCTCAGGCTGCAAGTCTCTCTTGAAATGTCGCAGTAGGTAAGACACCTAATCGGATATGGAGATCGCACCAATACTAGCATTCACGGTATATTCACGCATTTGCAGCTTCATTTGGTAGAAATCAACACAAACTGACACGCTGGGTACTGACACCGCAAATCGCCAACTCGGGGGGGGGGGGGGGGGGGGGCGATTCAGGGAAATGCTGCGCCTACTTCGGCGTTGTGCCTAGGCGCTCAAAAACAAGTCCAGTGACACCACGTTTTGATCACGTGACCCAAGGATTTCTTTGCCCCGGGGCGGATGTCCCTGCTCGCTGGCGGGCGCGTCGGCAGTACGGCTTTTGTCGTCTGCTTTAGCAACGGTTGTTTTGCGCCTGTTTTGGCGCAGCTTCCCGTCCATTGCGAGCTTCCTTGGAATGGCTTGATTACCTTGCTCGACAGCACCTTCTCGGTAACCCGTACCCAAAGGAACTGAGTGGTCGTAGTACAAAGATACGTTAATTGAGGATTGGTTTAAAGGGCAGCAAAACAAAATGCAGAGACCACATACAGACATCTGGCCGCTAGAGCTTTTGCGCACTGCTTGCCACGAATGGCACTCCGTTTTCTGAATTGATGAATACCAATTCGGTTATTTTTTAAGAGGTAATACAAAAGGCGGAAGGAGCAACTGGTACTGATGAATAGCGATTATAAAAGTTCCCTCACTTTTCTCGCAACTCTCAAGCTTAATACACTAACTAGTTTAAATCGGTGTCAATGGTAATCACTACAGCTTACATGCCAAATTGTTTCGGTGTCTAACGCTTGCGTTGGTGCGGTGGTGTGCCCCGAGCCAGCACATCAGGATGGCTAGGTTCCGCTGTCTCACCCTTCGGAAGACGCTCCTCTTCGTTTTCTTCTGCCGACGCAAGGCCTGGCTACGGCGGCGGCGTCCACCACTCTAGCCCGGCCGTAGCAGACGCTGCTGCGTTCTGGAAATCCGCACCCGCGAATTCCAAGTAACGGTTGACAGGATCTCTCGTTTTCGCTCCTTGTAGAGCACGTGTGTGAATTTAAGTGACGTCGAATGGGCAACTGTTGTGGATGTAGTTTGAGGCTTGCTTTCCAACCACTTTCACAGCGTGGATTGTAGCCAATTTATTTCGGAGTCAATTAAAGATGCCGATTTTCGTTATTAAGAGTATAGTTGCGGAAACAGCTGTTTATCGGTTTCCTATGTAATCGCACATGACAAAACTAATAATGAATCATTAAAACTGTAGTCTTCTTTTCCTTCAAATCATAAAATCAAGGGCCAATTTATTTGTAAGGACTTCCTCGTCGTAGTAACAGGCATGCACACTTTAACGCCGAAGTAATTTATTACAGAGACCCTGCAACACTTTCGATAAACGCTGTCACTCTTTTCCTTCCCGTCTAAGTTATCGCCAGCACGGGGCGCACTGCGTAATGTGCCCGTCGCACCAGATACGCCTTCTGTTTCTGCTTTGTTTTTGTGGCTTTATTTTTAAAGTTGCTATCGAAAAGTGTTCATTGCTGCAAGTGAAGGAAAACCGGCCAACAGCCGCTACATGGCCTCAGTGACGTCATTCGGGCTGTCGAATAACGCGAAGAGAGGGAAAGAAAGAAAAATATTTTGAGCGAGTTTCCAGGTTATCTGATGAGCATGGAGCAGTAATTCGGGGCTGAGGTACTTTGCGACTCGCTGATTTAGGTAGTGGGTGTGTTGTAGCATTTAGGTTTTCGAAAAAGTTGGAAAAAGTGTTGCAGAGTCCTTTTTAGCTGTGCATTATTATGGCAGAAGAATTGACGGAACAAACCAGACATTTCCTCGTTGTTGCCAAATGACGTGAGTTATAGAAACGGCGCTTTTGTCTACAGGTAAGAGCATAGTTTTGTCTACAGCTTTTTCTACAGCAAGAGCATAGGCCGCATTGAAAAATACATGCCAAATCAGGAATACTATCACTTGTAAGAAGTATACAGTGGATATACAGTGGAACCCCGTTAATACGTTTTTCACCGGACCGGGAACAGAAATCGTAACAGCCGGGAAAACTTAACAGTGAGGAAAGCCACGAAAATGGGCTGGCGTCTAACTGGCGTCATTAAATCACCCCCAATCTAGAGCTTCATTGTTGCACAACTGTTTTTCTGCCCGTTCCGCCAAATGTAGCGGTATTTTTTGCATTTTTATGTGTTAATTTAGTGTTGCCAAGAGCGGTTAAGACGGGCGTCAAGTCATGTTAGTCGTCGTAAAATCACTGTACTACTTGCTCGCCGTCACCCTACTCGTGAAGGCCAACCAAATCGGGCGTCTGTATGGGTGGTGTAGAAAGCGCAGTGTGTATAAGGGCGGTGTAGACGGACTGGCGCAAGTGACGGAATGATGGTGTAGAAAGCGCCGAGAGTAGCAAGGAAGGAGCAGCAGACGACGCGCCGAGGCCGACCTCAACGGGCTTTAATCTCAACGCTACCCGCAGCGCCACCGCCCTGGTCGGTGGCAGCACCGGTCCGTGCTGCGGTACTGGAAGGCCGCGCTCTTTGCCAACTGAACTAATCTAAAAACGCTGCATGGCACCATTACAACCATGCAGTGCGGCGCTAACATCACGCCCTTGAGGCGTTCTGAAGTGGAGACTTCTGTTGTAAGCTCAAGTAATGATGCGTGATAGCACTTCAACGAATGGCCGTGTAGTGACGGCCTCTCCAATTCGCTTGCGGCTACTTGTAGCCAGTTCAGAAAAAAGCCAGCCAAGACTCATCAAAAGCTAAAATGGCGGTGCTCAAGCCGCTTCGGAGTTGTCAGGTTACAACGCATTATACGGGAACGGCCCACAGTTGTGGACGTTACAGCGGGATTCGCAATACATTATATCCTATGGGAACTATGCCGGATCGATGGCAACAACGTAACAGCCAGGAAAACGCACAGTGAGGAACGTAACAGCGGTTTTACTGTAATTTATTTTACAGCAAACAAAAACCGTTATAACCATGGGTGTCTGTCTTTGTACGACCGGTTTTTGTAGCCAGCGCTGCCGCATGTTTTGCAAGCACCTACGGAGCTTCGCCATCAAAACAATTTTTTCGCTTTCTTAAAGCAGTTCCCAGGTGAAGTATTGTAAAAAATGTCTGCAATTACCTCATATCGTAGTTGTCGTTTCACTTTTGCGGAGAACCTAGCCGGACCTCGGTTACACTGTATCGAAAGTTGCTCCAATGGTATCTTGCGTCGAAAAACTTCTAGAATCTAAAGAATGCAGATTTTGCTGAAGTGTGCATCGATAAACCAAACATATTGCACAACGGTTGTAATTTCGCAGCTGAAAACAGATGTGCGCCATCTATCCACATTTTGTTTTGCTCCACGTGGTGCGTCAATAGCGCTGAACGTTGGCCCTGAAGGTCATTAGCAGTGGTACTTTCTGCCTAATTCTACAAAATCTTCTTGGGAACGAAACAACATTTTTATATAGCAGCGATTTTCGTCCTATCTTAACTGATCTCGTAGTTTGCGCGCTTTTATTACTTATTTAGAGTGTTGTGGTGGCGGCTAAGTGTCCCAGTACTTCTGCACCAGGTACACTAATACATCGCAACTACTCGCCAGCGCACCACTTACGTAGGCCCAAGCAATCGCGTTTGTATTAAAATTTAGAACTTTGTCCAACCATACCCGAGCTTTGATAGCGGTTAATTGGAATTTTACTAATCCCCAAACAACAAACTGCTCTCAGGCTTGCCGACCCTAGCTACCCGTGCAAGCCTGATGATATCGTATACTCTCAAGATGCTGCTCCTGACACTGACGTTATCGCGGAAAGCGACGAGATCTGCCTTCTGAAGCGTGGTGTCTTCATCGCAGGTATTGTGCGCTTGAAGCAAGGGATATCCCACGTTCTGATAATTTCACCGCTACAATTGCTACTATTGAATTCCTTGATGCTCTTGTGGAGGAAAGTGACGTGATTACCATCACCGAATATCAGGACGACGCCTTCACGTTTGCTCGTCTCCTCGTCGTGAACCCGGCACTACTGCAAGAACAGACAGGACAGACAGGACAGACAGACAAGACAGACAAAAAACTTTTATTTTTGGACCTGTGGAAACACTGTACGTCACTAACATTAGGCCTGTGCTAGAATACGCTTGCCAATCATGGGATAGATTTACTAATAAGAATATTGATAAGTTAGAGCACGTCCAAAAACGAGCAGCACGCTTTGTCACAGCCAATTACGATTTCACTGTCGAGTATTGTTGACGGACTTGGATGGAAACGTTTGGCAGCACGTAGAAAAGTATTGAGGTTAAAATTTTTATTTAACATTCTAGTGAAAAGACAGGAATCAACAAAAACATTTATATAAAGGAAACTTATTACATCACTGCTACACGAGATAACCCAAGAAAAATTAGACCGTATCAGTGCCGCATTGATGTCTTTAAATACTCATTTTTTTCCTACAACGATTGAAGATTGGAATGCTCTTCCCAGTGAAGTAGTTGCCGCATCTGATTTTCACACTGTCATCGATGACTTTGTGATGTAACATGTAACAGTTGTGTATTATGCTCCGCCGTTGTATTTCTAAGTGTCGTTGCCCTTTTGTGTTTGCTTTATGCATCAAGATTTGAACCTCCCTACAATAATGCCATGTCGGTGCTGTAGAAGAATAAATAAATAAAATAAATAAATAAATAAATAAATAAATAAACACACAAACTACGTTGGGGTTGTATTTGCGGGCCGCTCCCACATAGGGACAGGAAGGCCGTGGCCCTCCGCCCTTTCGCAGGCCCTCTGGACGGCCAGGAGTTGACAGAGAGGTCGCCGCTTTTGAGGGCTTCCTCGAAATCCTATTTCTACGTAAACACAGTGCAGCGTATTGCAGGGCATTGCAAGAGCATGTGATCTAATGAGCAATACGCCTCTCCACAGTCCGGACAGTGCTGGTCAATGTTGGGCACAAAATGACTTAACCTGCCCCGCGAACTGAAGGACCCCGTCCAGAGCATTCTCAAGGCCGACGACTCAGACCGACTAAGCGTTGGATGAGGGGATGGGTATATCCTCCGAGAGAAAAGATAGTGAGTTACGATCTCGTGAAATGTTAGAAGGGGATCCCTGAACCTCTTGGCGACCCCCCCCCCCCCTCGCAAATCTGCCGGGACCGCCGCGGTCAGATAATCCTCGCGCACAGTCATGGGCCAACTCGTTGGCGTTGGGAACGTCGGGATGGACGTTAATCCCCATATGGGCCGGGAACCATTTGATTGTGTGATGTCCAGCGGCCCCCTCACTACTAAGGATTGCCGCAGCGTCGCGCGAGGTCGACCCCGAGGCAAATGCTCTAACCACAGCCCGCGAGTGCGTAAAGATATTCGGACTGCAATGGGTCCTTCATGGCCAAGGCGATGGCGACCTGCACGGCCACCGCCACGGAGACCTTCCTGACGGAGGCAGAGTTGAACATCCCGCCCCGGTGGTCTACAGCGACCACCACAAGCAATCCGGGCGGCCGTACTGAGCCGCGTCTACAAAAATCACGAGCTCAGGACTACCCGCGAGAGAGTTCAATAGAGATCGAGCCCGAGCCTTGCGGCGCCCTACATTTTATTGTGAATGTACATTTTTGGAAAGGGGTCTACCCTACATGTATCCCTTATGGACGATGAAATCGACACTTTACGTTTATTTGCCGCCATTGGGCCACAGCCAATTGATTCCAGGATGTCCCTGGCGCCCCGTGACCATGAGAGGCGCACCACCTGGGCCGTCTGTTGAGCCTCTATTACCTCCGAAAGGGTGTTGTGAATGCCCAGTTGCAACCGCTTTTCCGTGCTGGTGCTGACAGGCAAACCTAGCACATGGTTAATGCTCCTACGCATGAGTGTGTTGAATTTGGACTCCTCAGATTTGGACACTGCAGCGCCGAGGCGACATAAATGATGTGGCTGACGAGAAACGCATGATAGAGCCGAATGAGATTGCTCTCGCTTAACCGTCCTTTGCGGTTCGAGACCCTGAGAATAAGTCTGATCATGCTCTCCGTCTTGGAGGTGATGCGGGCTATATTCTGCGTATTACGACCTTTGGATTCAAACAGAAGTCAGAGGACCCTGGTGGAATCGACCCGAGGTGTTGTTCGACCGTCCCGTGTGTGCAAGGTGATAGGGACCCACTCCAGAGGAGTAAGGCCCCTAACTCCCCTCCGAATTGGCCTGTAAAGCGAAAGCTCAGACTTGGCCGGTGAAAGGCTGAGGCCCGATCCAGTCTTCCCTGATGTCCAAGGCGCTCTGGAGCGCCTGCTCCACCCCGGCGTCAGACCCGCCCATACACCACACGGTAATGTAGTCCGCGTATAGCGCATGGTTGGTGCCCCGCACTGTGGCAAGACGCTCCGAGAGGCCCTTCATGGCGACATTAAACAGGAGAGGAGAGATAACAGCCCCTTGTGGGGTGCCCCTCGCGTCCAAGGTGAAGTGTCCCCATTTAATCTGACCAAGTTTAATTGTAGCTCAGCAATCCTGCAGGAAGGAGCCCACTTCATGAAGGATCGGTGACCCACTTCCTGAAGAATCCTTCAGGAAGGAAGACCCACATCCGAGCTCGCCTAGAGTGCGAACTTGGGTAAAATGTTGTGAAACGCTTTTGCGAGATCCAGGGCTAGGACACCCCTAATGTCCCTGGTATAGTCATCTATGATTTGATGTTTGATTAGAGCATTACATCCTGCGTGCACAATGCAGGCCTAAAGCCCACCATGTTGTGGGGAAACAGTTATTTTCCGTCGATGTACCGCGACACCCGATTGTGAATAGCCTGCTTGGCCACGTTGCCCACGCAAGACGTCAGCGAAATCGGCCTCAAATTCTCTGGCGCAAGGAGCTTGGTCGGTTTTGCGATGAGCACAACCGAGGCGGTGTTCCAGGATTAGGGGATGAGTACCGTTTTCGAGATTTTGTTGATCTCCTCGGTGAGCTTACCGATGGACATGCCATCCAGGTTACGCAAAAGCTTGTTGGAGATACCGTCCGGCCCTGGGGCACAGCGTCCGTTAAACTCGAGGAAGACCTCCCAAGATCTCAGATTCAAAGAACGGGGTGTCCAGAACCTCTACCGCAGCAAAATAAAAAAATTGAGGGCCTCCCTGCAGCGCTATAGCGTTTGTCTTTCGTCGAACCCCTAGATACGACAGGCGCCCCTGGCAAGTACCAAATTATCACCGGAAACAGAGGTCAACGTATGCGGCGTGTGTTCACACGAGCGCGAAGTTTCGTCGATCTCCCAGACACGACAGACGCCCCTGGCAAAGCATCGAAACTTCAGCGGAGATAGAGCCTGACGGACGCGGCGTTCACCGTATCGCGTGTGTTTACATGAGTGCGAACGGAAGCTGAAGACATGCTGGGCGACAACATAATACAACCATCCAGAATCTTCCCGGAGGCTTACGCCGTGCTCGTGGAGAAAAAAGACGGTGTACGGAGGTTCTTCGTTGACTACCGAAGACTGAATGAAATCACGAAAAAAACGTATACCCGCCCCCACGAATCGATGACGCCCTGGACCTTGCCATACGAAGTACTTCTTTTCGATGAACCTGGAAACACTATACTCACAAATTGAAGTGAACGAGAGGGTCCGTGAGGAACCGGGTGGACTGTACGAATTGAAGCTTTGCAGTTTGGTGTGTGCACGGAACCAGCAACGTTCCTAAGAGTCATGGACACTGTGTTATCTGGCCTAAAGTGGCACACCTGCCTCGTCTCCCTCGACGACATTGTCGTATTCACTGATCTTCGACGAGTCCTTTATAAGGTTGGAAGTGGTATTTACGGCGTATCCTAACATCGGCATTATAGCTAAAACCAAAAAAGAACCGCCTAGCGTACAAGGAACTGAATTTTTTTAGGTCACGTCGCTCAACGCCAAGAGAGTCCTGCCTTACCAGGCCAAATTATCAGCCATAACCAACTTTCCGAGGCCGAAGAACAATAAAAACCTGCGAGGATTCCTCAGACTGAGCGCGTACTACCGGCGCTTTTTTGGGGAAACTTCGCAAAATTATCCAAACCACTTACCAGCTCAACTTAAGACAGTGTTCAGTTCTGCTTGGAGGAAGCGCATCATAACGCTTCCTGCGAGCTGTGAAATCACCTACAGCCTCCGCCTGTGCTTGAAAGTTTTCACGTGTTCGCCGAAATAGAAATGCACACAGACGCCAATGACATAGGCTTGGGTGCTGTCGTTGTCCAAAAGTAGAACCGCCGCAACAAAGTAGTAGGTTACACCAGTAGTGGTCTATCAAAAGAAGAAAGGGCTATTTCGCCTCTGAAAAAGAATTGCCTCGTCATCATATGGGCCATTTTTATGTTGTTCCCGTATGTCAACGGCAGCCCACCATGCGCTGTGTTTGCCCGTGAATTGGAAGGATACCTCGGGCCGCTTAGAATCATAAAGCCTGCGCTTACACGACGTAGACATGACCGTCGTTTACAAATCGGGCACTAAGAAGTCGGACAGCGATTGCCTGTCGCGCGCCCCTGTCATCCCGCAGCACAAGACACCCCAGACACCGCGTTTCTCAGCAGTGTGAAGGAAAGTGACGTAGCCGCCCACCGTCGTGCCACCTCCGAGTTACGAGTCATGATCGACTACTTGGAATAATGTAACATCGTCGTTCGACTAATCGACTAATAAGCGCAACTACTCTGCGTTCTCCCTGGAAAATTCGGTGCTAGACAAAGAAAACGTCGACCCTACAACAAAAACGATGTATCTTCTCGTTGTCTCCGCTGTCCTCCGGGACAAAACTTTGAAAGCGTACCCCTACGAACCATCATAAGGGCACCTTTGCTCGCTGCGCACGCTCGGGAAGATCGAAACGAAATGCTACTGGCCCCGCCTTACGACCGACGACACCCGCTAGTTTCGGAGCTGCCGTGAATGCCAGCTGCTGAAAACGCCAGTGACGAGACCTACCAGACTTCTGCTACCTATCGCCGTGTCATCGTGTCCTTTCAAGCAGATCGGATTGGGCCTTATTCCCTCGTCACAATCCACGAACACGTAAATTGCTGTAGCCACAGACTACATGACGCGCGACGCAGAGACCGCCGCTCTTACCAAGGGACTGCTGAAGAAATCGCTAATTCTTCATCCTCCAACTGCGCTGTGACATGTAGCCCCTTAATTCCTGATTACGGACTGTGGAACGGCAATTGCTGCGGAGCTGATGCAAGGTGTCCTGCACTACAGCGCAGCGACACGGATCACCGTATGACCACGGTGTAACACCCGTAGACGAACAGACTAAGCGAACGCCAGAGCGAGACAATGACCGATATACTATCTGTGTACGTCAACGTTGAACACGAAACATTGAATGAAATACTCCCTCATGTCACGTTTGTGTACCATACAGATATCCAGGAAACTAGGCAGATGACTCCATTCCAGGTTGTCTACGGCCGGCAACCGACCAGAGTGCTCGACGCCATGCTGCCATACGTAGACGACGAGCTTAGCGGCGACGTCCAAGGATGCCACAACGTGCGGAGTAGGCTCGCGCCAGCCTGCTCGCGTACGTACTGCAAACCAGCAGCTGGTGGATGCCGCACGCTACCCCTTCCGACGCCGAGACGCCGAGTATCGCACAGGCGATCTTGTGTTGGTTTGGACTCCAATTCGGCGTCGCGGATTTAGCGAAAAGCGTATGCGACGTTATTTCGGACCCTACCCAGTTCAACGACGCGGTGGTCAACATTTCGGCCCATCACGATGACGCACGTGGCCCGGCGTTGCCCACGTGCTTCGCCACAAGCTTACTATGCTAGATCGCAGTCCTATTTTTGCTTCGGCAGCCGTTTTGCTTTAGCATCGAGCCGATGCACTCTTACAGGGGGGTAATGCCACCAACCATTCATTGTGTTTGTTTACGCATGTCTTTTGTTTTTACTGTCCGCCGACGCTGGTTGTGTTACCTGTGTTTCAAGCGAAGTGCGCGTATGCTTTCCGTTCTTCTGTATGCCGCACGGGATGTCTCATTTGATAGCGAGTGTGCTTCACCTTGAGGTCACTGGATCTGGAACAATATTATTTGATCTCCAGTGTTCTCGATGTAATTCCATGGTTCGGGAAGCAATCATGCCGAAAGATAAATGTCGCAGGCCAAACGCCGCGTCATTCGATTGGCCGCTGGGACACAGCGATGGTCACTTCGTGGACTGTTTCTACGTCGCTTGTATTTTCTCTGAATTTTAGCGGAGCCGAACTTCGCTCCAATAAACCTTGTTCTTTAAAGAAACTCGTGTCGTCTTGGCTAGGTGACAATATACTTCATTTTCGTATTCAATTTTTCCAGTGGCTAATACGCGTCGTTCTGTGTGACCGTCTATCCTGCGTCGCCATAATTTTTGGTTTCTTTGATATTGTGACATTTTCCTGGCGAGTGAAATAACAGTTTTGAAATAGAGGCGGAGGCGGCGCCGAAGATCCCTGGAGCGGCGGCGAGTGGTAAAACGGCTTCACTGGAATAAAACTGGGGGTTTAGGCTTATAAATATTTCTCAGTATATGTAAAAACGAAAGTAAGCATCATGATAGCATTTTACAGAAACATGTTGTAGTTGTTGATGCACTGCGTTGGCAAGGGTTGTTTTCAAATTGGGTTTCTTTTTTGAACCTTAATGTCAAGTACTAGTCCACCGTGCGTATCGTTTTGTCTACCCTTTCTGGTTACGTCTTTTGTCGCTCATTTTCCCAGCCGTAATTGCGGGTAATAGGTCTTAATAACGTGCAGAAATATCAAAAATGTTTGGTAGCACAACGCAACATTTTGTAAGTCCTGATCAAGGGTTCCATACGGCAGAAAAATTATCGACATCTGCTGGTGACGACTGTATTCTTACCACGCAGACTTGGTTGCCCGCACGATGGAACGTCCACCTTATACAGGTCATCTGTGGACTGCCCTGGACTGCAGGCTACATCATGAGCTACACAGAAGCGGACAGCAAGAGCATGAAGTTCTCCAGGTGCTGCAATCTCGAAATGACCGCGTTTTGTGCGGTGAGTAGATTTCACTCCATAGTTAGGTGGAACTCAACTCGACTGTCATAAGTTTGGAACTATAGTTAGAGTTTGTGTGAGAAGAAGGGGCAATGAATCCTTCCTTCGAATTATTAGTGCCCCTCGTCGCATGAATTTTTTGGGACAGTCAGCTGGGGACATTTTTCTTTGCGTAATGCAGAAATGTGCCCCAGGTCACACGGGCACATTCAGTCGCGAATGAGTCGATCCGGATCGAGCTCTATCGGAATCGGGTGCTGGTACCCTGATAATTTCAATAGCAATCGAGCCCTATCCCGCACAAACTCAATCGTGGTTCAACATGCGCGATTCAATATTTCCAGCGCGGTCGGACGCGTTTGATACTTCATCCCTGCCGAGTAATGCTGAAGAAGCGGACAACCTCAAATAACGCCACAACTTGTATGCAAAAACTTGGCTCGAACAAGCATGCGGTAATATTAATGTAGTTAAGTATACCTACTTTTACAAAACTGAATTTGTACTTTTACACCAAGGGTCAATCAAAACTGAAAACAAAAATTGGCGTCGCCCCGGCTACTACTGGTGGCTTTATCGAGTACAGCATTTTCTGCAAGTTCATCTTGCAGTATTCTCGCCATTGTGACAAGTCTGAAGAAAAGCACGGTGGTAGACAGCCGCCGTCGCAAAAGGAAGATACATAGACAGCAATACAAAGAGCCGCTCCCGATGCTACAAACAACCGCGGTTGGCCTCGGTACGGCTGCGGATTCGCTGCTACAGGCTAGGGCTTCCGCAGTGTTACCCGGTACCAGGAGCAAAATACTTGTTTTGGTGCTCTATGATGTACGAGAGTGTGAGGGACGGACCCCTGCAGTTTCCATTTTCAGGTATTCAGGGGTGACTGAGACTAGCCATAGCGCCGATCTCTAGACGAGGGCGCTTGTGGAGGGAACAGACATATTCTTAAGAAAACACGGCGCAGACAAAAAAAATGGCAGCATCTTCATTACGTTAATGATGGCAAGGGTGCGGAGTACGGAGACTCGAAATGACATCCAAGTTGTGCTGCGAGTGATATCCGATTTGCGCCCCGACCGTCATTCGATTTGAGCCGTGAGTTGCACCTTGATTATTCCCTAAATGTAACTGCAACTCACGGCTCAAATCAATTTCGCTTAATTTTCGCTCTGATGGTGGTGTGCGCACGGATGGACGCTGCGGACATAGGGAGGTCCTAAGGCTACTCCGCACCACTACTGGCGAGGGAGTAAGCCGTTTGGCTCTCGGGTGGTACTCATGGTCGCAGGCCCAATGGGTAAGACGAGTGACACTAACTCTGTCTGGTCTACCAGACTGAGGCTTGGATCCTGTCCGGTGCCTGTGTGATTTTTTGGGATTGTAAATGTTATGCCCACGGACGCGAACAGGACATTGCGGCGGCGCTAAGTTACTCCGCACCGAATACAAACGATCACAACCGAAAGCAAATCACATCTCAAAGTTAACTGACATCATACATAAACCTTCCAGCACACCAAACATAAAGAAACTGCAAAGAGAGCCTCCACCAAAGATTCAGGGCGAGTAGGCGTTGTCCGCAGAACGTCCGTTGCTGCTGGCGACGATGCGAGGTGAGGCATCGCGGGGGCTACGATGACGGCGTCTCGCACCACCGGAACGTCGACGAGGAACGCGCACCCGTTGTCCTCGTACACAACGGTGGTCTACGCGGCACCCGCTCACGATCGGGCGCCGTGTATCAGCGGCTAGAGGCCACCGACCACTGCCATGCTAACTAAAAGCGCAGGAAAACGCGGGACAAGAGAGGAACTTCTCTTTGTCCCGCGTTTTTTGCGCTTTATTAACATGTCTCCCTACCAACTTGCCCACTTGTCGGTGCTCCTAAGACCACTGTCAGCTGACGACGGGCAGCAGGCAGCGGGTCGTCCAAGGGCGGAGCACGCCCACGTTGCACGCCTCCTCGATTCAGGATTTGCGCCTCGGCCGCACGATGCCAAGGCGCCGCGTAGACCCCTCTCGAGCTCGGGTCCCGAAAACCCCAGCAGCTTTGAGCCTTCTTCCTGGACGCCGCGCTCCTCGAACCTGCTTTGTCCGCTCCTTCCCGGCGTTCTCCTCCCGTTCCAGCCAGGCTTCCCCAGCTCCTTGCTTGGGGCCACTTCCCATTGGATCACGTCAGCCCCTTGTGTAGTTTGCCACTTCTTTTTTCTCGGCGCACCCACACTAAGGGCAATCCTCGCAGCTTGCATTCGCGCCAAGAACACAATGGGATGGGGGGTGGTGGTGGTTGTTGCTCCAGTGAAATGACGCGTACCCACTCAGGGGAATTGACCGGGAAATGGCCGCCTTACCGAAAGAATTTATGTAATTTTTGTAGGGACAGAAAAATATTTGAATATTAGAATGGGTTAGCAGTAGACCACTAGAGAAATAAATGTAAGGCGATTAGAGAAAAAAATAGAAAAAGGTTAAAACAAACACCATTTAATAAAAAGTGGAAGTAAGAAACACGAAGAAAGAAAGTGGTACAGACGAAGGAGTGAGCTAGGCGCGCATATACTTGACAGGGGAATCCAGCAGTGCCAAATGATGTCTAAAACAGAAAACGGTATCATTCCAGGATGAATGAGTGCAACGCACGGCAAAGATCCCCGTGGCAGAACCACAGTTCCTTCGCCCCGAATGACAAAATATGTGTAGCAGACAGCTGGAGGTTTAGCCGGCTGCATGTGCTTTCTACCTACCTTCGTCTTATAGAGGAGAACCGTCGGCAGGAGAAGAAGAAATGGTCGATTGTTTCTGGTTCTTTGCAGAAAGCGCATAACGGCGACGAGGCCAGATTAGAGCGGTGCAAGTAATAATTTAAATTTGGCACGCGACAGCGAAAGCTAGTGAGGGTGATTTCGCAAGCTCGCCACTGGCTTATGCTGCACTTCCATGAGTACCGGAGGTGCTCGAGCTCCTAGTCTTCGTAGGGCACAGCGGGACCACATCGGACGGACCCATGAACGTACGCTCTTCTTCGTACAGGTCACGCTGCTGACTATCGTCGATCGTGAGCCGCCCGGCAATGCATCAGGCGCAACAACCGTAGTACCTGGATCTGCGCGTGGCCCCGTGGCTAATCTTGTGCCACGTGGCATGGGGACACAGCCGGACTGGAGTGCGATAGCGGCGCCACCATCTCTGGAACATAAAGCCAGCTACATCGAAGGAAGGCTCAGAGGGCACGGCGGGACCACATCGGACGGACCCATGAACGTACGCTCTTCTTCGTACAGGTCACGCTGCTGACTATTGTCGATCGTGAGCCGCCCGGCAATGCATCAGGCGCAACAACCGTAGTACCTGGATCTTGCGCGTGACCCGTGGCTATCTTGGTGCCACGTGGCATGGGGACACAGCCGGACTGGAGGCGATAGCGGCGGCCACCATCTCTGAACATAAAGCCAGCTACATCGAAGGAGGCTCAGAGGGCACGGCGGGACCACATCGGACGGACCCAGATGAACGTACGCTCTTCTTCGTTACAGGCTCACGCTTGCCTGACTATACGTCGATCAGATGAGCCGCCCGGCAATGCAATTCAGGCGCAAACCAACCGTCCTTACCTGGATCTGCGCGTGGCACCGTGGCTAATCTTGTGCCACGTGGCCATGGGGACACAGCCGGACTGAGTGCGATAGCGGCGCCACCATCTCTGGAACATAAGCCAAGCTACATCGAAGGAAGGCTAGAGAGGGCCACGGCGGTGAACCACATCGGATGGACCCCATGCAACGTACGCTATTCTTCGTACAAGGTCACGCTGCTGACATCGTCGTCGATCGTGAGCCGCCCGGCAATGCATCAGGCGCAACAACCGTATACCTGGATCTGCGCGTGGCCCCGTGGCTAATCTTGTGCCACGTGGCATGGGGGACACAGCCGGACTGAGTGCGATAGCGGCGCCACCATCTCTGGACATAAAGCCAGCTACAATCGAAGGAAGGCTCAGAGGGCACGGCGGGACCACCTCGGATGGACCCATGAACGTACGCTCTTCTTCGTACAGGTCACGCTGCTGACTATCTGTCGATCGTGAGCCGCCGGCCATGCATCAGGCGCAACAACCGTAGTACCTGGATCTGCGCGTGGCCCCGTGGCTAATCTTGTGCCACGTGGCATGGGGACACGCCGGACTGGAGTGCGATAGCGGCGCACCATCTCTGGAACATAAAGCCAGCTACATCGAAGAAGGCTCAGAGGGCACGGCGGGACCACATCGGAACGGACCCCATGAACGTACGCTCTTCTTCGTACAGGTCACGCTGCTGACTATTCGTCGATCGTGAGCCGCCCGGCAATGCATCAGGCGCAACAAACCGTAGTACCTGGATCTGCGCGTGGCCCCGTGGGCTAATCTTGTGCACGTGGCATGGGGACACAGCGGACTGGAGTGCGATAGCGGCGCCACCATCTCTGGAACATAAAGCCAGCTACATCGAAGGAAGGCTCAGAGGGCACGGCGGGACCACATCGGATGGACCCATGAACGTACGCTCTTCTTCGTACAGGTCACGCTGCTGACTATCGTCGATCGTGAGCCGCCCGGCAATGCATCAGGCGCAACAACCGTAGTACCTGGATCTGCGCGTGGCCCCGTGGCTAATCTTGTGCCACGTGGCATGGGGACACAGCCGGACTGGAGTGCGATAGCCGGGCGCCACCCATCTCTGGAACATAAAGCCAGCTACATCGAAGGAAGGCTCAGAGGGCACAGGCGGGACCACATCGGATGGACCCATGAACGTACGCTCTTCTTCGTACAGGTCACGCTGCTGACTATCGTCGATCGTGAGCCGCCCGGCATGCATCATGCCGCAACAACCGTAGTACCTGGATCTGCGCGTGGCCCCGTGGCTAATCTTGTGCCACGTGGCATGGGGACACAGCCGGACTGGAGTGCGATAGCGGCGCCACCATCTCTGGAACATAAAGCCAGCTACATCGAAGGAAGGCTCAGAGGGCACGGCGGGACCACATCGGACGGACCCATGAACGTACGACTCTTCTTCGTACAGGTCACGCTGCTGACTATTGTCGATCGTGAGCCGCCCCGGCAATGCATCAGGCGCAACAACCGTAGTACCTGATCTGCGCGTGGCCCCGTGGCTAATCTTGTGCCACGTGGCATGGGGACACAGCCGGACTGGAGTGCGATAGCGGCGCCACCATCTCTGGAACATAAAGCCAGCTACATCGAAGGAAGGCTCAGAGGGCACGGCGGGACCCACATCGGACGGACCCATGAACGTACGCTCTTCTTCGTACAGGTCACGCTGCTGACTATTGTCGATCGTGAGCCGCCCGGCAATGCATCAGGCGCAACAACCGTAGTACCTGGATCTGCGCGTGGCCCCGTGGCTAATCTTGTGCCACGTGGCATGGGGACACAGCCGGACTGGAGTGCGATAGCGGCGCCACCATCTCTGGAACATAAAGCCAGCTACATCGAAGGAAGGCTCAGAGGGCACGGCGGGACCACATCGGATGGACCCATGAACGTACGCTCTTCTTCGTACAGGTCACGCTGCTGACTATCGTCGATCGTGAGCCGCCCGGCAATGCATCAGGCGCAACAACCGTAGTACCTGGATCTGCGCGTGGCCCCGTGGCTAATCTTGTGCCACGTGGCATGGGACACAGCCGGACTGGAGTGCGATAGCGGCGCCACCATCTCTGGAACATAAAGCCAGCTACATCGAAGGAAGGCTCAGAGGGCACGGCGGGACCACATCGGATGGACCCATGAACGTACGCTCTTCTTCGTACAGGTCACGCCTGCTGACTATCGTCGATCGTGAGCCGCCCGGCAATGCATCAGGCGCAACAACCGTAGTACCTGGATCTGCGCGTGGCCCCGTGGCTAATCTTGTGCCACGTGGCATGGGGACACAGCCGGACTGGAGTGCGATAGCGGCGCCACCATCTCTGGAACATAAAGCCAGCTACATCGAAGGAAGGCTCAGAGGGCACGGCGGGACCACATCGGATGGACCCATGAACGTACGCTCTTCTTCGTACAGGTCACGCTGCTGACTATCTGTCGATCGTGAGCCGCCCGGCAATGCATCAGGCGCAAACAACCGTAGTACCTGGATCTGCGCGTGGCCCCGTGGCTAATCTTGTGCCACGTGGCATGGGGACACAGCCGGACTGGAGTGCGATAGCGGCGCCACCATCTCTGGAACATAAAGCCAGCTACATCGAAGGAAGGCTCAGAGGGCACGGCGGGACCACATCGGATGGACCCATGAACGTACGCTCTTCTTCGTACAGGTCACGCTGCTGACTATCGTCGATCGTGAGCCGCCCGGCAATGCATCAGGCGCAACAACCGTAGTACCTGGATCTGCGCGTGGCCCCGTGGCTAATCTGTGCCACGTGGCATGGGGACACAGCCGGACTGGAGTGCGATAGCGGCGCCACCATCTCTGGAACATAAAGCCAGCTACATCGAAGGAAGGCTCAGAGGGCAACGGCGGGACCACATCGGATGGACCCATGAACGTACGCTCTTCTTCGTACAGGTCACGCTGCTGACTATCGTCGATCGTGAGCCGCCCGGCAATGCATCAGGCGCAACAACCGTAGTACCTGGATCTGCGCGTGGCCCCGTGGCTAATCTTGTGCCACGTGGCATGGGGACACAGCCGGACTGGAGTGCGATAGCGGCGCCACCATCTCTGGAACATAAAGCCAGCTACATCGAAGGAAGGCTCAGAGGGCACGGCGGGACCACATCGGATGGACCCATGAACGTACGCTCTTCTTCGTACAGGTCACGCTGCTGACTATCGTCGATCGTGAGCCGCCCGGCAATGCATCAGGCGCAACAACCGTAGTACCTGGATCTGCGCGTGGCCCGTGGCTAATCTTGTGCCACGTGGCATGGGGACACAGCCGGACTGGAGTGCGATAGCGGCGCCACCATCTCTGGAACATAAAGCCAGCTACATCGAAGGAAGGCTCAGAGGGCACGGCGGGACCACATCGGATGGACCCATGAACGTACGCTCTTCTTCGTACAGGTCACGCTGCTGACTATCGTCGATCGTGAGCCGCCGGCAATGCATCAGGCGCAACAACCGTAGTACCTGGATCTGCGCGTGGCCCGTGGCTAATCTTGTGCCACGTGGCATGGGGACACAGCCGGACTGGAGTGCGATAGCGGCGCCACCATCTCTGGAACATAAAGCCAGCTACATCGAAGGAAGGCTCAGAGGGCACGGCGGGACCACATCGGATGGACCCATGAACGTACGCTCTTCTTCGTACAGGTCACGCTGCTGACTATCGTCGATCGTGAGCCGCCCGGCAATGCATCAGGCGCAACAACCGTAGTACCTGGATCTGCGCGTGGCCCCGTGGCTAATCTTGTGCCCGTGGCATGGGGACACAGCCGGACTGGAGTGCGATAGCGGCGCCACCATCTCTGGAACATAAAGCCAGCTACATCGAAGGAAGGCTCAGAGGGCACGGCGGGACCACATCGGACTGGACCCATGAACGTACGCTCTTCTTTCGTACAGGTCACGCTGCTGACTATTCGTCGATCGTGAGCCGCCCGGCAATGCATCAGGCGCAACAACCGTAGTACCTGGATCTGCGCGTGGCCCCGTGGCTAATCTTGTGCCACGTGGCATGGGGACACAGCCGGACTGGAGTGCGATAGCGGCGCCACCATCTCTGGAACATAAAGCCAGCTACATCGAAGGAAGGCTCAGAGGGCACGGCGGGACCACATCGGATGGACCCATGAACGTACGCTCTTCTTCGTACAGGTCACGCTGCTGACTATCGTCGATCGTGAGCCGCCCGGCAATGCATCAGGCGCAACAACCGTAGTACCTGGATCTGCGCGTGGCCCCGTGGCTAATCTTGTGCCACGTGGCATGGGGACACAGCCGGACTGGAGTGCGATAGCGGCGCCACCATCTCTGGAACATAAAGCCAGCTACATCGAAGGAAGGCTCAGAGGGCACGGCGGGACCACATCGGAGGGACCCATGAACGTACGCTCTTCTTCGTACAGGTCACGCTGCTGACTATCGTCGATCGTGAGCCGCCCGGCAATGCATCAGGCGCAACAACCGTAGTACCTGGATCTGCGCGTGGCCCCGTGGCTAATCTTGTGCCACGTGGCATGGGGACACAGCCGGACTGGAGTGCGATAGCGGCGCCACCATCTCTGGAACATAAAGCCAGCTACATCGAAGGAAGGCTCAGAGGGCACGGCGGGACCACATCGGATGGACCCATGAACGTACGCTCTTCTTCGTACAGGTCACGCTGCTGACTATCGTCGATCGTGAGCCGCCCGGCAATGCATCAGGCGCAACAAACCGTAGTACCTGGATCTGCGCGTGGCCCCGTGGCTAATCTTGTGCCACGTGGCATGGGGACACAGCCGGACTGGAGTGCGATAGCGGCGCCACCATCTCTGGAACATAAAGCCAGCTACATCGAAGGAAGGCTCAGAGGGCACGGCGGGACCACATCGGATGGACCCATGAACGTACGCTCTTCTTCGTACAGGTCACGCTGCTGACTATTCGTCGATCGTGAGCCGCCCGGCAATGCATCAGGCGCAACAACCGTAGTACCTGGATCTGCGCGTGGCCCCGTGGCTAATCTTGTGCCACGTGGCATGGGGACACAGCCGGACTGGAGTGCGATAGCGGCCGCCACCATCTCTGGAACATAAAGCCAGCTACATCGAAGGAAGGCTCAGAGGGCACGGCGGGACCACATCGGACGGACCCATGAACGTACGCTCTTCTTCGTACAGGTCACGCTGCTGACTATTGTCGATCGTGAGCCGCCCGGCAATGCATCAGGCGCAACAACCGTAGTACCTGGATCTGCGCGTGGCCCCGTGGCTAATCTTGTGCCACGTGGCATGGGGACACAGCCGGACTGGAGTGCGATAGCGGCGCCACCATCTCTGGAACATAAAGCCAGCTACATCGAAGGAAGGCTCAGAGGGCACGGCGGGACCACATCGGATGGACCCATGAACGTACGCTCTTCTTCGTACAGGTCACGCTGCTGACTATCGTCGATCGTGAGCCGCCCGGCAATGCATCAGGCGCAAACAACCGTAGTACCTGGATCTGCGCGTGGCCCCGTGGCTAATCTTGTGCCACGTGGCATGGGGACACAGCCGGACTGGAGTGCGATAGCGGCGCCACCATCTCTGGAACATAAAGCCAGCTACATCGAAGGAAGGCTCAGAGGGCACGGCGGGACCACATCGGATGGACCCATGAACGTACGCTCTTCTTCGTACAGGTCACGCTGCTGACTATCGTCGATCGTGAGCCGCCCGGCAATGCATCAGGCGCAACAACCGTAGTACCTGGATCTGCGCGTGGCCCCGTGGCTAATCTTGTGCCACGTGGCATGGGGACACAGCCGGACTGGAGTGCGATAGCGGCGCCACCATCTCTGGAACATAAAGCCAGCTACATCGAAGGAAGGCTCAGAGGGCACGGCGGGACCACATCGGATGGACCCATGAACGTACGCTCTTCTTCGTACAGGTCACGCTGCTGACTATCGTCGATCGTGAGCCGCCCGGCAATGCATCAGGCGCAACAACCGTAGTACCTGGATCTGCGCGTGGCCCCGTGGCTAATCTTGTGCCACGTGGCATGGGGACACAGCCGGACTGGAGTGCGATAGCGGCGCCACCATCTCTGGAACATAAAGCCAGCTACATCGAAGGAAGGCTCAGAGGGCACGGCGGGACCACATCGGATGGACCCATTAACGTACGCTCTTCTTCGTACAGGTCACGCTGCTGACTATCGTCGATCGTGAGCCGCCCGGCAATGCATCAGGCGCAACAACCGTAGTACCTGGATCTGCGCGTGGCCCCGTGGCTAATCTTGTGCCACGTGGCATGGGGACACAGCCGGACTGGAGTGCGATAGCGGCGCCACCATCTCTGGAACATAAAGCCAGCTACATCGAAGGAAGGCTCAGAGGGCACGGCGGGACCACATCGGATGGACCCATGAACGTACGCTCTTCTTCGTACAGGTCACGCTGCTGACTATCGTCGATCGTGAGCCGCCCGGCAATGCATCAGGCGCAACAACCGTAGTACCTGGATCTGCGCGTGGCCCCGTGGCTATCTTGTGCCACGTGGCATGGGGCCACAGCCGGACTGGAGTGCGATAGCGGCGCCACCATCTCTGGAACTAAAAGCCAGCTACATCGAAGGAAGGCTCAGAGGGCACGGCGGGACCACATCGGATGGACCCATGAACGTACGCTCTTCTTCGTACAGGTCACGCTGCTGACTATCGTCGATCGTGAGCCGCCCGGCAATGCATCAGGCGCAACAACCGTAGTACCTGGATCTGCGCGTGGCCCCGTGGCTAATCTTGTGCCACGTGGCATGGGGACACAGCCGGACTGGAGTGCGATAGCGGCGCACCATCTCTGGAACATAAAGCCAGCTACATCGAAGGAAGGCTCAGAGGGCACGGCGGGACCACATCGGATGGACCCATGAACGTACGCTCTCCTTCGTACAGGTCACGCTGCTGACTATCGTCGATCGTGAGCCGCCCGGCAATGCATCAGGCGCAACAACCGTAGTACCTGATCTGCGCGTGGCCCCGTGGCTAATCTTGTGCCACGTGTCATGGGGACACAGCCGGACTGGAGTGCGATAGCGGCGCCACCATCTCTGGAACATAAAGCCAGCTACATCGAAGGAAGGCTCAGAGGGCACGGCGGGACCACATCGGATGGACCCATGAACGTACGCTTCTCTTCGTACAGGTCACGCTGCTGACTATCGTCGATCGTGAGCCGCCCGGCAATGCATCAGGCGCCACAACCGTAGTACCTGGATCTGCGCGTGGCCCCGTGGCTAATCTTGTGCCACGTGCATGGGACACAGCCGGACTGGAGTGCGATAGCGGCGCCACCATCTCTGGAACATAAAGCCAGCTACATCGAAGGAAGGCTCAGAGGGCACGGCGGGACCACATCGAATGGACCCATGAACGTACGCTTCTCCTTCGTACAGGTCACGCTGCTGACTATCGTCGATCGTGAGCCGCCCGGCAATGCATCAGGCGCAACAACCGTAGTACCTGGATCTGCGCGTGGCCCGTGGCTAATCTTGTGCCACGTGGCATGGGGCCACAGCCGGACTGGAGTGCGATAGCGGCGCCACCATCTCTGGAACATAAAGCCAGCTACATCGAAGGAAGGCTCAGAGGGCACGGCGGGGACCACATCGATGGACCCATGAACGTACGCTCTCCTTCGTACAGGTCACGCTGCTGACTATCGTCGATCGTGAGCCGCCCGGCAATGCATCAGGCGCAACAACCGTAAGTACCTGGATCTGCGCGTGGCCCCGTGGCTAATCTTGTGCCACGTGGCATGGGGACACAGCCGGACTGGAGTGCGATAGCGGCGCCACCATCTCTGGAACATAAAGCCAGCTACATCGAAGGAAGGCTCAGAGGGCACGGCGGGACCACATCGAATGGACCCATGAACGTACGCTCTCCTTCGTACAGGTCACGCTGCTGACTATCGTCGATCGTGAGCCGCCCGGCAATGCATCAGGCGCAACAACCGTAGTACCTGGATCTGCGCGTGGCCCCGTGGCTAATCTGTGCCACGTGGCATGGGGCACAGCCGGACTGGAGTGCGATAGCGGCGCCACCATCTCTGGAACATAAAGCCAGCTACATCGAAGGAAGGCTCAGAGGGCACGGCGGGACCACATCGAATGGACCCATGAACGTACGCTCTCCTTCGTACAGGTCACGCTGCTGACTATCGTCGATCGTGAGCCGCCCGGCAATGCATCAGGCGCAACAACCGTAGTACCTGGATCTGCGCGTGGCCCCGTGGCTAATCTTGTGCCACGTGGCATGGGCCACAGCCGGACTGGAGTGCGATAGCGGCGCCACCATCTCTGGACATAAAGCCAGCTACATCGAAGGAAGGCTCAGAGGGCACGGCGGGACCACATCGAATGGACCCATGAACGTACGCTCTCCTTCGTACAGGTCACGCTGCTGACTATCGTCGATCGTGAGCCGCCCGGCAATGCATCAGGCGCAACAACCGTAGTACCTGGATCTGCGCGTGGCCCCGTGGCTAATCTTGTGCCACGTGGCATGGGGCCACAGCCGGACTGGAGTGCGATAGCGGCGCCACCATCTCTGGAACATAAAGCCAGCTACATCGAAGGAAGGCTCAGAGGGCACGGCGGGACCACATCGAATGGACCCATGAACGTACGCTCTCCTTCGTACAGGTCACGCTGCTGACTATCGTCGATCGTGAGCCGCCCGGCAATGCATCAGGCGCAACAACCGTAGTACCTGGATCTGCGCGTGGCCCCGTGGCTAATCTTGTGCCACGTGGCATGGGGCACAGCCGGACTGGAGTGCGATAGCGGCGCCACCATCTCTGGAACATAAAGCCAGCTACAATCGAAGGAAGGCTCAGAGGGCACGGCGGGACCACATCGAATGGACCCATGAACGTACGCTCTCTTCGTACAGGTCACGCTGCTGACTATCGTCGATCGTGAGCCGCCCGGCAATGCATCAGGCGCAACAACCGTAGTACCTGGATCTGCGCGTGGCCCCGTGGCTAATCTTGTGCCACGTGGCATGGGGCCACAGCCGGACTGGAGTGCGATAGCGGCGCCACCATCTCTGGAACATAAAGCCAGCTACATCGAAGGAAGGCTCAGAGGGCACGGCGGGACCACAATCGGATGGACCCATGAACGTACGCTCTCCTTCGTACAGGTCACGCTGCTGACTATCGTCGATCGTGAGCCGCCCGGCAATGCATCAGGCGCAACAACCGTAGTACCTGGATCTGCGCGTGGCCCCGTGGCTAATCTTGTGCCACGTGGCATGGGGACCACAGCCGGACTGGAGTGCGATAGCGGCGCCACCATCTCTGGAACATAAAGCCAGCTACATCGAAGGAAGGCTCAGAGGGCACGGCGGGACCACATCGAATGGACCCATGAACGTACGCTCTCCTTCGTACAGGTCACGCTGCTGACTATCGTCGATCGTGAGCCGCCCGGCAATGCATCAGGCGCAACAACCGTAGTACCTGGATCTGCGCGTGGCCCCGTGGCTAATCTTGTGCCACGTGGCATGGGGACACAGCCGGACTGGAGTGCGATAGCGGCGCCACCATCTCTGGAACATAAAGCCAGCTACATCGAAGGAAGGCTCAGAGGGCACGGCGGGACCACATCGGATGGACCCATGAACGTACGCTCTTCCTTCGTACAGGTCACGCTGCTGACTATCGTCGATCGTGAGCCGCCCGGCAATGCATCAGGCCGCAACAACCGTAGTACCTGGATCTGCGCGTGGCCCCGTGGCTAATCTTGTGCCACGTGGCATGGGGCCACAGCCGGACTGGAGTGCGATAGCGGCGCCACCATCTCTGGAACATAAAGCCAGCTACATCGAAGGAAGGCTCAGAGGGCACGGCGGGACCACATCGAATGGACCCATGAACGTACGCTCTTCCTTCGTACAGGTCACGCTGCTGACTATCGTCGATCGTGAGCCGCCCGGCAATGCATCAGGCGCACAACCGTAGTACCTGGATCTGCGCGTGGCCCCGTGGCTAATCTTGTGCCACGTGGCATGGGGACACAGCCGGACTGGAGTGCGATAGCGGCGCCACCCATCTCTGGAACATAAAGCCAGCTACATCGAAGGAAGGCTCAGAGGGCACGGCGGGACCACATCGAATGGACCCATGAACGTACGCTCTCCTTCGTACAGGTCACGCTGCTGACTATCGTCGATCGTGAGCCGCCCGGCAATGCATCAGGCGCAACAACCGTAGTACCTGGATCTGCGCGTGGCCCCGTGGCTAATCTTGTGCACGTGGCATGGGGCCACAGCCGGACTGGAGTGCGATAGCGGCGCCACCATCTCTGGAACATAAAGCCAGCTACATCGAAGGAAGGCTCAGAGGGCACGGCGGGACCACATCGAATGGACCCATGAACGTACGCTCTCCTTCGTACAGGTCACGCTGCTGACTATCGTCGATCGTGAGCCGCCCGGCAATGCATCAGGCGCAACAACCGTAGTACCTGGATCTGCGCGTGGCCCCGTGGCTAATCTTGTGCCACGTGGCATGGGGACACAGCCGGACTGGAGTGCGATAGCGGCGCCACCATCTCTGGAACATAAAGCCAGCTACATCGAAGGAAGGCTCAGAGGGCACGGCGGGACCACATCGAATGGACCCATGAACGTACGCTCTTCTTCGTACAGGTCACGCTGCTGACTATCGTCGATCGTGAGCCGCCCGGCAATGCATCAGGCGCAACAACCGTAGTACCTGGATCTGCGCGTGGCCCCGTGGCTAATCTTGTGCCACGTGGCATGGGGCCACAGCCGGACTGGAGTGCGATAGCGGCGCCACCATCTCTGGAACATAAAGCCAGCTACATCGAAGGAAGGCTCAGAGGGCACGGCGGGACCACATCGGAATGGACCCATGAACGTACGCTCTCCTTCGTACAGGTCACGCTGCTGACTATCGTCGATCGTGAGCCGCCCGGCAATGCATCAGGCGCAACAACCGTAGTACCTGGATCTGCGCGTGGCCCCGTGGCTAATCTTGTGCCACGTGGCATGGGGCCACAGCCGGACTGGAGTGCGATAGCGGCGCCACCATCTCTGGAACATAAAGCCAGCTACATCGAAGGAAGGCTCAGAGGGCACGGCGGGACCACATCGAATGGACCCATGAACGTACGCTCTCCTTCGTACAGGTCACGCTGCTGACTATCGTCGATCGTGAGCCGCCCGGCAATGCATCAGGCGCAACAACCGTAGTACCTGGATCTGCGCGTGGCCCCGTGGCTAATCTTGTGCCACGTGGCATGGGGACACAGCCGGACTGGAGTGCGATAGCGGCGCCACCATCTCTGGAACATAAAGCCAGCTACATCGAAGGAAGGCTCAGAGGGCACGGCGGGACCACATCGATGGACCCATGAACGTACGCTCTTCTTCGTACAGGTCACGCTGCTGACTATCGTCGATCGTGAGCCGCCCGGCAATGCATCAGGCGCAACAACCGTAGTACCTGGATCTGCGCGTGGCCCCGTGGCTAATCTTGTGCCACGTGCATGGGGACACAGCCGGACTGGAGTGCGATAGCGGCGCCACCATCTCTGGAACATAAAGCCAGCTACATCGAAGGAAGGCTCAGAGGGCACGGCGGGACCACATCGGAATGACCCATGAACGTACGCTCTCTTCGTACAGGTCACGCTGCTGACTATCGTCGATCGTGAGCCGCCCGGCAATGCATCAGGCGCAACAACCGTAGTACCTGGATCTGCGCGTGGCCCCGTGGCTAATCTTGTGCCACGTGGCATGGGGACACAGCCGGACTGGAGTGCGATAGCGGCGCCACCATCTCTGGAACATAAAGCCAGCTACATCGAAGGAAGGCTCAGAGGGCACGGCGGGACCACATCGGATGGACCCATGAACGTACTGCTCTCTTCGTACAGGTCACGCTGCTGACTATCGTCGATCGTGAGCCGCCCGGCAATGCATCAGGCGCAACAACCGTAGTACCTGGATCTGCGCGTGGCCCCGTGGCTAATCTTGTGCCACGTGCCATGGGGACACAGCCGGACTGGAGTGCGATAGCGGCGCCACCATCTCTGGAACATAAAGCCAGCTACATCGAAGGAAGGCTCAGAGGGCACGGCGGGACCACATCGGATGGACCCATGAACGTACGCTCTTCTTCGTACAGGTCACGCTGCTGACTATCGTCGATCGTGAGCCGCCCGGCAATGCATCAGGCGCAACAACCGTAGTACCTGGATCTGCGCGTGGCCCCGTGGCTAATCTTGTGCCACGTGGCATGGGGACACAGCCGGACTGGAGTGCGATAGCGGCGCCACCATCTCTGGAACATAAAGCCAGCTACATCGAAGGAAGGCTCAGAGGGCACGGCGGGACCACATCGGATGGACCATGAACGTACGCTCTTCTTCGTACAGGTCACGCTGCTGACTATCGTCGATCGTGAGCCGCCCGGCAATGCATCAGGCGCAACAACCGTAGTACCTGGATCTGCGCGTGGCCCCGTGGCTAATCTTGTGCCACGTGGCATGGGGACACAGCCGGACTGGAGTGCGATAGCGGCGCCACCATCTCTGGAACATAAAGCCAGCTACATCGAAGGAAGGCTCAGAGGGCACGGCGGGACCACATCGGATGGACCCATGAACGTACGCTCTTCTTCGTACAGGTCACGCTGCTGACTATCGTCGATCGTGAGCCACCCGGCAATGCATCAGGCGCAACAACCGTAGTACCTGGATCTGCGCGTGGCCCCGTGCTAATCTCTGTGCCACGTGACATGGGGACACAGCCGGACTGGAGGTGCGATAGCGGCGCCACCATCTCTGGAACATAAAGCCAGCTACATCGAAGGAAGGCTCAGAGGGCACGGCGGGACCACATCGGATGGACCATGAACGTACGCTCTTCTTCGTACAGGTCACGCTGCTGACTATCGTAGATCGTGAGCCGCCGGCAATGCATCAGGCGCAACAACCGTAGTACCTGGATCTGCGCTGTGGCCCCGTGGCTAATCTTGTGCCACGTGGCATGGGACACAGCCGGACTGGAGTGCGATAGCGGCGCCACCATCTCTGGAACATAAAGCCAGCTACATCGAAGGAAGGCTCAGAGGGCACGGCGGGACCACATCGGATGGACCCATGAACGTACGCTCTTCTTCGTACAGGTCACGCTGCTGACTATCGTCGATCGTGAGCCGCCCGGCAATGCATCAGGCGCAACAACCGTAGTACCTGGATCTGCGCGTGGCCCCGTGGCTAATCTTGTGCCACGTGGCATGGGGACACAGCCGGACTGGAGTGCGATAGCGGCGCCACCATCTCTGGAACATAAGCCAGCTACATCGAAGGAAGGCTCAGAGGGCACGGCGGGACCACATCGGATGGACCCATGAACGTACGCTCTTCCTTCGTACAGGTCACGCTGCTGACTATCGTCGATCGTGAGCCGCCCTGGCAATGCATCAGGCGCAACAACCGTAGTACCTGGATCTGCGCGTGGCCCCGTGGCTAATCTTGTGCCACGTGGCATGGGGACACAGCCGGACTGGAGTGCGATAGCGGCGCCACCATCTCTGGAACATAAAGCCAGCTACATCGAAGGAAGGCTCAGAGGGCACGGCGGGACCACATCGGATGGACCCATGAACGTACGCTCTTCTTCGTACAGGTCACGCTGCTGACTATCGTCGATCGTGAGCCGCCCGGCAATGCATCAGGCGCAACGTAGTACCTGGATCTGCGCGTGGCCCCGTGGCTAATCGTACGTGGCATGGGGACACACCTGGATCTGCGCGTGGCCCCATGGCTAATCTTGTGCCACGTGGCATGGGGACACAGCCGGACTGGAGTGCGATAGCGGCGCCACCGTCTCTGGAACATAAAACCAGCTACATCGAAGGAAGGCTCAGAGGGCACGGCGGGACCACATCGGACGGACCCATGAACGTACGCTCTTCTTCGTACAGGTCACGCTGCTGACTATCGTCGATCGTGAGCCGCCCGGCAATGCATCAGGCGCAACAACCGTAGTACCTGGATCTGCGCGTGGCCCCATGGCTAATCTTGTGCCACGTGGCATGGGGACACAGCCGGACTGGAGTGCGATAGCGGCGCCACCATCTCTGGAACATAAAGCCAGCTACATCGAAGGAAGGCTCAGAGGGCACGGCGGGACCACATCGGATGGACCCATGAACGTACTGCTCTTCTTCGTACAGGTTCGTGCAAGATATGCAAAGTGTTTCCGCAGTGATGAAAGATGTATTGTTGTCCTGCCGTGCCCGGCGGTGTGCTATTCTTTATTAGATGAAGCATGCCATGTTCTCTTGATACTACTGGCTGGGGATGTCGAAACAAACCCTGGTCCTCTTGACAAAGATACTGACTTTTATAAGTTCCGTGAACTTTTGAACGACATAAAAATAAGCTTGCAATCTTCAATTGATAACATTTCAACATCCCAGTCACAGTTGGAAGCGTCAATGAACGATCGGTTTCTTGAATTAAATAGTACACTCAGAACCTTAACGCAACACACAAAAGAAATAGTTCAACTAAAGACTGAGATTGCTTCCCTGAAGAAGGTGGTTGCGGAACAACAAACTAAGCTGATTGACTTGGAAGATAGAAGTCGTCGACGTAATCTTATAATTTTTGGCATTTCTGAAAGGGATGACGAAAACACTGGATCGTTAAAACAAAGAATTCTTCACGAAGTGTTTCAAGAAAAACTGAACGTAACCGCTACTACTGTTGAAAGAATTCATCGGATAGGTAAAAAAATCTGCCAGTAAACCTAGACCAGTTATATTGAACTTTTTTGACTATAATAAAAAAATGGAGGTTCTCAAAAATTGTTCGAAACTAAAGGGCACAAAGATTTCTGTCAATCACGACTTCTCAAAGGCTACAATAACGAAACATTCCAAGTTGTGGCAATATGGAAAACAGTTCAAGGAGCAAGGCCACAAGGTGGCGCTTGATTATGACAGACTGCGAGTAGATGACAATGTATACGTGTGGGATGAAACCCTGTGCCAACCCAGGTGCGTCTACGAAAAGAACCAGGAGATAACGTCTAGTTTGGGTGCAGGTACATCGCAGGCCATGAAAACTGCAGCTACTACTTCTGTAAGAACAACCAGTTGATCCGAGCGGAAGCAACTGCGGATAACTCTAATGAACGCACGAAGTCTTGTCAATAAATCGGCTAAACTGGAGGAAACGCTACTTCTTTACGATCCACACATTTTGGCTGTTACAGAAACGTGGCTGAATTGCCAGATCAGTGATTCTAAAGTTGTTCCCCCTCTCACAATTAAATTAGGCGGGATAGAGAAGGACGGGGAGGAGGTGTGGCTCTGATACTGAAAAACGACATTAATTGCTTCTTACTCGAAGATATACCCAACCATGAAAGCGTCTTTTGTCAGCTTAGCTACCGCAGTGTTTCTTTTCTGTTCGGTGTCGTGTATAGGCCACCAAAAAGCTCAGTCTAGTATATAGAATTGCTCTCTGGCTATGTTTTTATTATTCTAATTTATTCTAACAGGGGATTTCAACCTTCCCACAATAGACTGGAATACACTATCTGTATCTGCGTCACAGGATAGTGCGAGCGCGCAAATTCTTCTGGAAAGTATTTTCTTTCATAACTTAAAACAGCTAGTCATGGCGCCTACACGTGTTGCTGACAACACACAATCGATAGTCGACTTTGCTTAATTTAAAAAATATTGTCACGCACTGCATAAATGGATATGTACCGATCCGCCGAAAGAAAACACAACGCCAGAACCCATGGATTACGCGAGAAATTATTCATTTAAAACGGAGCATTCGTCGGAGACGAAAACGACCAACTCAGAATGAGAATTGCCATGAACTACGCTGTTTAAAGGATGAACTGACGTTGAAGTTACAAAACGCACGCTCAACATTTTACGAACAAACACTTCCTTCTTTCCTGAAAGAATCCGCTGAGAAGTTTTGGCGTTTTCTTTCTAATTCTAAACATACCGTTGATCAACTAAGAATTGATGGTACTGTTACCAATAATCTTCAGAGTATAGCGAATGCATTAAACAAATGTTTTCAAACTTCCTTTACGGAGCCCGATTTACACAGCTCACAAGACTCGATACCCGCTTCTTTTCTCGGTATATCACCGATGGATGATGTTACTATAACCAAGGAAGGCATATTTTCCTTGCTATTAAAAATTAATGTTAGAAAATGGAGTGGGGCTGACAATATACCCACGGCATTTCTGCAACGGGTACTCCGAACTAGTCTCCGAGTACCTCTGTGTACTCTTTAACGCCTCTCTTCATCAGTGTATGCTACCCAGCGACTGGCTAATAGCCAAGGTTGTACCAGTATTCAAATCCGGGGATAAATTAGATCTTAATAATTACAGACCAATCTCACTAATAAGTACATGTTGCAAAATATTCGAACACATAGTAGCCAGCCACATAATCTAGCACCTCGAGTCAAAAAATTTTTTTGTTCAATATCAGCATGGTTTTCGTAAGAATGTTTCTACTATAACTCAACTGGTGTCTGTAATTCATGACTTCACATCAGCTGTAGATAACCACCTTCAAATTGATGCAGTGTTCTTGGACTTATCAAAAGCATTTGACCGTGTGCCACATAAGTTGCTTCTTGACAAATTAAAAGAAATTGGGCTTCCAGATAGGCTGGTCTACTGGATTGAAGCATGTTTACTGAATCGTACTCAGTTTGTTCAATGTAAATCTGCTCGATCTAACCATATCAGTGTCATGTCCGGAGTTCCTCAAGGATCTGTGCTCGGACCATGATTATTCTTGATATTTATAAATGACATTGCTGCTGGTATTGCTGATACCGTTACTGTGAAACTGTTCGCTGATGACTGTGTTGTTTATTCGGTTGTTAATGATACCTCAGGCCAGATGGTGTTAAATGAGAGCATTTGTAAACTTGCGGACTGGTGCGATCGAAGCAAAATGCTGATCAACTTTACAAAAACAGTATGCATGACAATAACAACAAAGCGAAATCCCCTACCGTATGTGTACAAAATTGGTGAACAAATTATTCAGAATGTCTCATCTACGAAGTACTTAGGTTTAACGATTAGCAACAATCTCAAATGGGATGCCCACATCGACAATATCTGCGCTAAAGCGTTCAGGAAACTATACTTCTTGAAACGGAAATTGAGAACATCATCAAAAAAGGCAAAACTTGAAGCCTATCGCACTCTCATCAGACCAGTCCTAGAGTACGCCTCCATTGTATGGGACCCTTTCCATTCCAAAGATATTGCCAGGGTCGAGAGGATACAACGATTGGCGGCAAGATTTATAATGCATGACTACCGATCCTCGTCATCTGTTACAAACATGTTGCAGCAGCTGGAATTGGAACCACTTCAACTGCTTCGACAGGTTGCAAGGCTCAAATTTTTTTTCTGCTGTATAACAGTAAAACTGGTTTATGCAGAGATATGTATGTACATCCAGCACCCCGAATATCAACCAGATTAAATCACTCTAAAGTTGTACGCCCCTACTTTAGCCGAAGTAAGTGCTTTCAAATGTCGTATTTCCCCCGCACAACTGAACAATGGAACGCGCTACCTGAATGTATTGTCCAGTGTACTAATGTTAACTGTTTTGAAAAATTGCTTCTAACACAGTTACTATAACCCCTCTCCTGCTAGGGCAGCAGTGCTGCCTGCAGTATTTGTAAATAAAAATAAGCAGAATCAGGCATACTTTTGAAGTAAGCACAGCCTACGGAAGCGAGCTGAAGTTATGAGGAAAATGGGCGGCAGTACCTCCACTAGTGGACCGCTCAATGCCATTCCCTCCAGAACATCCACCGATTCATTAAGCCCGATACCTGAATGTCCTAATACCCACACCGAAGTTCACGAAGGGGGGAAGGCGATAAAGAAGCAAGGACGTGACGTAGGGGTGATGAAGTTGAAGAAGTAAGGGCAGAACAAACAGAAAATGATTCCGTGAGAATTACTGCCTGTCGTTTCCAGGAACCAAGTTTACGAAGAGCCGATACTATTGCGAGAAATTCTGTGTGGAAAGACATAGTCAATTTATGCAGCCGGAGGAAAAAGTCCCAATCTAGACTGGGAGAAAAATACCCACACCTGCCTTCACTTTCAGGACAGAAGCATCGGTTGCAACAATGGCGTGGAAAGGGAAACCGTTCAGATGATCCTGTAGGAGGCCTGTTACAAGGTTCAGGGGGAGTAATGTCGCGTTAGAGGGAAAAAACTTATAAAAAAATATCTAAGGGCGACACTCTGTCAAGCACTTGGGCCGAACAAGAGGGCCACATTTGATGGGCACAGCATAGATTGAACAAAGACCGCCTGTGGTTGTTTGAACCGCGGCCATGGACTACCGAAAAACAATGGAGGCCATGTAACGAAGGCTGTTTGGGCCTGGCTATGGACGATTCCATGACTTGTAAAAATGCATCTACGCTGAAGGCATGCATGCGTAAGACTAATTGAGAAGTACGGGCTTCCATGTATAAAATTTTAAGTGGTACATAACGGGGAAGATCCAGACATACCGTAGAGCTTGTCTTTCGAGCATTATCAACGGGCGAAGTTTGTAGTGGGGACTTCCGGAGAATAGCACACATCCAAATTCTATAATTGGCCAGACGTACATTCGGTAAATCATAAGAAGGGTGTCACGACGCATGCCCTATCTTTTGTGACTTAGCCCTCTCAAGAATGACATGGGCCGAGCCCCTTTAGTAGTAATGTAATCTATGTGTTGACGCCAATTGAGGATATATTCGTATAAAATTCCCTGATATTTTAAGTAATTGACCTGAGGAATGTCCTGTACCCGGCAACTAAGAGAGATGAAGACTGGACCGTTCACTTGCAATGAAAGCAGAGCACATTTGTTCAAATTTAGATTCAAGCGGAAGCCATCCAGCCAAGCCTCTAAGGCGCTTAAATACGACTGCATATACCGATACAACAAGTGTATATCTCTGTCTGAAGTGAAAAAAACAATATCATCCGCGTAAATATAACCTGGATGTCTGGATTCACCAGAACCGAACTTGTTAAGATATTAAACAGCACGGGAGAGAGAACAGAGCCCTGGGGAACACCTCGAGTTTGACTGTACATAGGAGAGGACAGGGCAGAAAAAAATTTCTATCCGAAAAAAAGTGCCGATCTACGAAACGATACTGGAAAAGAATAACGCTGGATTGTGTCAAAAAGAATTTGCTATATAACGCTATGATAAGCTTTTTTTGCAATATCCAGGGTAACGAACACGCCAACTTCTTTACGTTGGCGTGCCAGCTGAATGCGGCTCTCCAAATCTATGTGGGCCAACCAAACTGAGCAGCCAGGCCTCAATCCTATCTGTTTAGGGTTCAAGACGTTCTCGCGTTCTAATACCTTTTCAATTCAATGTAGCAAAATTCTTTCTACTAGTTTTACGAAATTTGATGCGAGGGCCATGGCTCTGATATTATGTAACGCATATCCACGAACTTGGTTTTTAATGAGGAGGACAATCTTTGCCAGCCGCCACTCAGAATGCTGTAGGAAGTGGTTAACCACTTGCGGCAGTGAGTCGGGGGGCTCGTTGAAAAAGAGTTTTAGCGTGTGGGCTGTAATACCATCAGGTCCAGGAGCCGCATCAGGAACATGGCTCAGTTCCTCACCGATCTCCTGCAGGGTCACCTCCTCAAAGTTGTCTTGACAGAACCTCGTAAGGAATGGCGGTAATGCCGAAGTGAAACGTGCATGTAAGCCCTAGCTGCGCAATCTAATTAATAAAATCCTGGGTTTCAATCCGTGGAGCTAATAATTGAGTCAATGTTTTGCTCGGGAGGAGCCACATTCCAACTGCGAAAAAATCAAAACAAGGTTCTCTTTTTCCGTATGTCCGAGAGTAAACCAAGCAGCGCGACTTATACTCCTCTGTTGCCTTATTGATAGTCCGCTTAAATATAGCGCGGATGAATTTGAAGCTACTCCAGTCCGCGGGGCACTGATTGCGGAGCAGTCTCTTCCACGCAGCGTTTCTACGTCGGTGTGCACATGTACACTCCTCGTTCCACCACGGGCTGATCGTATCTCTTGTTACCAAAGAAACAACTCTCAAAAGAAAGAACTCTCGGTTAAGCTGCCCAGAACCTGGCCAGAAACTTGACGTGGCGTGGAAAACGCTTGCGCTGAGGGCGGACCCTTGCTGCACGTGAAGGGGCTGTGGGCAAGTTTCGGGCACGCTGTCGTTCGTCGTCATCGTCGCAACGAGTTTTAAATGCGAATGCATTGCTTAGTCGGGGGTTGTCGTGCGTTGGCCGGCGTGCGCGTAGCAACAGCTGTGCCGCGCCTAGCAACCGGAGCACGTCGTAGCTCGGGCGGGAGTATCGGAGGGCAAGGGGAGAGGAGGAGCGCGTTCGGCGTGTGAGGGCGCTCGCATCGCGGAGCTTGGGCGGAGTAGCGGAGAGTGAGTGGAGAGGAAGAGCGCGCTCAGGTGTGTGAGGGCGCTCCCATCGCGGAGCTCGGTGGAGAGAGCTAGCGCGCGGGGCGGGCGTGTTGATCTAGTCTTTAAGGCACATTCCCACTGGTGATTCGCCTCGTCGTGCGACGAAAAGCGACCTCGCAAAGCGACGAGCCGGCCGTCGCTTTTCGTCGCTTTGCGACGGCGGAGCAGATCGCTCTCGGTCCGAATTCCCTCGTCGCACGACGGCCCCGCAAAACCGGTAAGCCAATCATCAGCGAAGCCAAACAAGTCGGGAAGCAGCTCCGCTGAACGTAGTCACATCATTGCTGATCGCAAGTGCGAACACCGCCTCATTGCCTCATCGCGCGATGCGCGTCGTCGCGCGACGAGGCGAATCGCCAGTGGGAATGTGCCTTTACGCGAAACTGTGCCGCGCGTATGCTTCTCAAAGACCCTTTGACCGTGCACTTCAGCGACCACAAGGCGGTGATTGTGGCCGTCAGGTACAACGATAACACAAACACGTGCTGATGAATGAATAAATGGTTACGTTCACACTCTCGTCTCTCTTCATTAGTACGCCATTAATAATAATTATTCGCAGCGCACTCATCGGTGCACTAAATGCATTCGCATTTCCGCACGATCCCCTTCGGGGAGGTGGGGGGATTTTTTTTCACCTGACAGAAAGTTCAATTTTTAAGTGAGGATTAAAACGTGCCGTGCAGCTGAGGCGATGCGCGTAGCACTCTCGAAAAGTCAGTACCGGCAGTACCGCTGCGCTTCCATCCGGATTGAAAGTGCCTTTGTGACCGGGGTATAAACTAAAATAGTCCATGAAGTAGTTGTAAAAGCAGCTCTTCAAGTAGGTATAGCTGTATAGCACAAAACTCTATAATAGTAATGAACAATAGCCAAAGTAGAACTACAGGTAGAAATAGGTAAATATCGCCTCCGAAAATTTTTTAAACGATATAGACAAGAGAAGGCAACCTGAAGTCAGCTCTTCATCTGTTTACCCTTTTTTCCCTTCGGTGCGATCTCTTTACGACTTAAAATTTCGTAAAAATTACTCTAATTCCGCACGGCCTAACAGACGTTAAAGTATTACCTTCATTCATAGACCCTGCGTCCTCCAAAAATCTACCCTCTTTATAGGCATTGCAATATCCTGGCTTCTGCAGCTTTGTAACTATTCGACCCGTAGTTCTAAATTTTTATATTGTATATGCACGTACTCACCCCTCAGTAGTAAGGGCAGTCAATGTGCGCACTCCTTATAATGTAGGGAGTGCGAAAGCATTAGTGTTCAATTGGAGAAAGCGCATGCATGTAGAGTGTGCGTCTGTGTTTTTCACAACTGCGGTGTACGAGATAGTTCAGAGTTCATACACACATGAATGAAACCGGTGAGATATGTAGAATTTGCGCGTGGAAGGCATGGCGTTTATTCTTTAAAAGGTAACGACATGACGCCTACAATCAGAAAAAAAACGACCGCAAAGGAAAAAAAAGATGATGGTAGTGATCATGTTAGGACATATGTGCAGCACTAGACACGCCTACAGCGGCGCATCTCATGTGGTGTGCAGGTGTCCTAAAATTATCATGTTTTTCCGTCCGCAATATTTTCTCGCCCTTTCATTTATTACTTGGTCATTTTTCCTTGTTGGCTCTACGCATACGCTATTAATAGGAACGTGCTCTGCTCTTCAATTTATTCCTACTTGTTTAATTATGACGCGGGGATTGTTTATACCTTACTGAGTACATGTATCTAACGCACCTTTCAAAGTCGATGGTCCCAACGCGTTTCCTGAGTACACCTTTCGTCATCTAGAAAGATTGGGTTGTGGTGGTCCACGGGTACTGGGCTGCTCTCGCATTGCGGATGACCCTAGTTCGAAAGTTTAAATGGTTTAGTTTGAAATAAACCAGTTACTTTGTCTGTATTCGCTTCCCTGGGAAATGTGACATCATTACGAACGTCCCTTCCCCTTCATTATCCTCTGAGCAACCGGCCGTTTTGTGAGCCGCCCACTGCCTATTTTGGGCACTATCCGTTTGCACTTTTGGGAGCCATCGGGGCCACATTTTTGACCAACCTAGTTTTGACCAAACTGCCTCTGAGTTAATAAGAAGACGGAGCGAAACTTGAATAGTATGTGCTTTACGAGCTCCTAGCCAGTGATGTGAAACAGCCTCTATGTATAGGGCACAGACATATTGCAAAGGCTGGTTAAATAACCTTTTTACAGGCTAAATGATTTCAATATTTCAAAATAGAAAAGTCTAAAGATTATTGGGCCAAGTAGCTAAACGACCATAAAAAGGATTTTCTATAGCCGACCATACAATATTTTTGTATGGGGTTGAAGCACTTGATCGCACTCTTGGAGAAGTACCACCCCCAAACCAAATTCGCTGGTATCTGTTTGTACAACTAAGGGCTTCTTTAGCTCAGGGAGCTGTAGAGACGCGTTTTTTGATAATACTGTTAACAAGGCTCGGAATACGTTCTGCTGTTCCGTCGCCCAACACCACTTGCTGCCTTTACGAAGGTTGCGGTTGCGAGGTGGTGGTGCAGTGAGGCACGAACTGCCGATAAAATGCGATCATGCCGAGAAACCTTTGCAAGCTCTTGACGTCGTGAGGTGGCGGGTAGTGAAGAATTGCCTGCAGTTTCGCGAGATTGGGTCGTAGAATGCCATTGTCTTCACCGAATCCGAGCAAATTTATTGTTTCTTCGGCGAGGTGTACTTTACCGGGACGGATGGTCAACCAGGCCGATTTCATCAGCTGTAATACTACTTACAAATGTTCTACATGTTCCTCGAACGAGCGTAAAAAGACTGTGACGTCGTCGTCGAGATAGCACAAAGCGAATTTGTGTTTCGCATCTCCCAGCACAATATTCATCATTCGTTGATATGAACTAGGGCTATTGCTCAAGCCGAATGGGATACGCACAAATTCAAATAACCCTCTGTAACAGGTAAATGCGTTCTTTGGTACATCTTCTGGGTGCATTTCAACCTGCAAATAGCCCCGCGACCAATCCAAGGCCGTGAAATACTTCGCACTTGCTACGGAATACGTTATTTCGTTTACCGACGGGAACGGATAGGCATCTCTTTCTGCCACGGCATTTAACTTTCGGTAGTCTACGCAGATGCGTATGGAACCATCCTTCTGACCGACTGGAACGACGTGGAACGCCCATGGGCTCTTTGATGGTCGAATTACGCCAGTGTCGAGCATCTCATCCAGGGCATCGCCAAAAAGGGATTTCTTGGGGGCGTTCGTTGGTCGTGGGTTGCACCGCCAAGGTTTGGCATCGCCAGTGTCGATGCGGTGCTGCAAAACGTCGGTTTTCCCCGGTGTTTTTGTGAACATATCCGCTACTGGAACAGAATCTTTTCGAGCTGTTGGCGCTGCCCCATCGTTCCCTTGAAATTATGCAGCTGGACTAGGAATTCTCCGGGCAGGTTGTCTGGCGACGGCGCACCGGCCGACTCGAGGGGCTGCAGCTGCTCCGTCGGGCCTCAAACGGGAAAAACGTGAATCTACCATGAGGTAATAACCCCCAGCCGCGATGTCAAGCCGCATTCCCACATCTGCAATATAATCTGTTCCCAAAATCATGTCCACCGACAAGTCTTGTTGACAGTTATGCGTAACCTGACAGCGTTAGTGCTCTCCGCGGCAGCGCTTGATGCCCTCTTAAGCGTAACGTTGGCCTGACGTAATTTTATCCGCTTTGTTTTGCAGTGCGCGTAAAGTATATCGCCGATCAGGGAAACTCTACACCCGGTATCTAGTAGGGCAGTTACAATCTTGCCAAGCACTTTGACACGAATTGTTGGTGAACCCAGCTTTCGCGGATACTGCATGCGATCAATGGACGGGACAAGAACAGGTTTGCCAGGTGTCTTGGCCGGCTGCGACTCGCTGTCTGGCTTCAGCGTGCTGGCCCGTGAAGTTTCCCGGCCGCGGAAATTGGTCCTCACAGGCAAGCCTCTGCAGACGGGCCTGGTTGCGTCCATAGCGGTTTTGTCTGCCCGATAACTCATATTCGTGTGGGACCGCGTGGCCCCTGGCCCCGTAGCCAGCGTCGGCTGGGACCGCGTGGCCTATGGCCCCGTAGCCAGCATTGTCGGAGGTGCGGCCTCGGTAGGGATTCGGCGGCCACATCCTTGCTGCATAGGCGCCCGGATCCAGAGCCCGGTGTATCTATGGCTGCGGCGACCATGACTGGAAGGCACCCTGCCCATGCCAGGCGCAGCTGGGCTCCAAGGACTGGCTCGGTGTTGGCGGGAGGGGGGGGGAGGGGGGGGGGCATACTGCCATTTGGCAAGCAGGCTCTCCCGAATTACGCACGCGTTCGACGCCACCGCATTAAGATCCGCATACGTTTGGGCATACAAATATGGTTGAAAACGAGGTCGGCACTGTCGCAAGACACGGGCAACTTGTTCGGCTGCAGTAGTCTCAGGATTACTCTCCCGTATAATTCCTGCATAGCGCGTAAGTACTCTAGCAGGCTTTCGTTGGGGTGTTGCTTCCCGAGATCCAGTTCTCGCAGAACGCGAGTCTCGTATCCAGGTGGAAGAAATTCGGCCTTAATTCTTACCCTAGATGTGTCCCACGACTCAAACGGCAACTGCAGGCACGACCAGCAGGCTGCAGACCCTTGGAAAGCCAAAGGCAGTACCCAACGCAGCATGTACGCGTCGGATGCTCCGACGTCGACCCTGTAGACATCAAGCTTATCAAGAAAATCCGTAACGGATTGAAGGTCATCATAGCCGCGGAGGTTGGGGCGTCAGGTTGCAACCGGAGCGCTGAGTCTCGTGGAGTGCCCATTCGTTGCATAAAAGTCTCGCATAAGGCAGCCATACGTTCGAGAGCTTCACTGAAGGCGCGTTCGGGGGTCGTGGCACCAACGACTGCTCCAAACCGAAGTTCCTTGCCGTCTGTAGTAGGCTTCATTCCTGGGCACAAAAACACAAAGAAAAAAGGAAGGCGTCAAAAATTCAAGAGAATCAAGTGCAGATACTGTCACAATGCATGCCAAAAGCACGCTGGGCGCCACTATGGGAAATCGTGCCTTGCTGGCATGCATGG